>JAODAL010000687.1:0-283085 GCA_025379985.1 Phyllomedusa bahiana
ACGTGGGTGGCTGTGAGATAAACGGGAATTTAAAAGACCCCCTCTGTCATTCCTCACAAATTTCCAAATTTTTAAAATTTTTTTGACCTTTTGTAAATTTACTTGTTTGCTTATATTGCATTTTGGGTTTTGGGGTTTTAAAAAATTCTTTTGAAACCTTTAAAAGGCCATGTCCCTTTTGTTAAAAAAAGGGCCCGTGAATTTTCAATTTCTTGTAATCATCATGTCGAAGAAGGGAGCAAATTTTTCTTTTAAAACTCACCATCAAATTTTTACTCAGTTAGGGCCCCAAAAGGTATCGCCCGATTTTTTTTCACTCTTCTACTTTTCTTTCCCAAAGGGGTAAACACGGGGACAACATTATACTACTATAACTTTTTTTTTTACAAAGAAAAAATTTTCAAAATTTAACCCCCTTTTTTCTTAGAATAGCAAAACCTTCATCTGGAATCTGAAATTCTTTGGAAAGAGTTTCCTGAAAGAAGGGAGACTGACTCCTTCATCTCAAGTTGGATTCCTGGACAACCATTAAGCCCATTCTACAGGGATGGTTCACCAGCTGGCATGAGACAACATCTTTTGGGATGTAGTGATTTAAGCTGTCAACAGGAAAAGAATTTAAAAAAGCGCTTTTCCAGGGTAAATTTCTTTAAAACTGGAGGGTTTCTTTCCCTTTTTTTCAAACAAATTCCTGTTTTAAGACAACTAAGCAAATTCAAATTTAAATTTGGGCATTTTTTTATTTTAAAAGACAAAATAAAAAATGTTTTGATTCTACAAGGGGTAAAAAATACCCTTTGGGGGGCTTAAAGGAAAATTTAATAAAAAACAAAGGGATAGGCTGTGCCAAAAGAAAATAAAAAATTTATAAAAAAAAAATATAAAAAGGTGTAAAATGCAGCCAAAGGAAAGGGCCAAAACTTTTACCCAAAGCACATACCTAGGGCCCAAAAAGGGATTTAAAATATCTTTTTAAACCCCAAAGGAGGTAGTAAAATGGTTTTCAAAACTATTTAGGTAAATTGAAGACATTTGACAAGAAGTGAAAAATCAAAATCAAATACCAAATGCTCCTTATGAATTAAAAATTTAAAAATTTTAAAAAATTTCGAATTTATATAAAAATTTTTCACCTTTCCCTTCACTTTTGCATTTGGGGCCCGGGACAACTTTTCCAAAGGGGATTTTAAAAAGGGTTCCCCCCCCCAGTGCAAAACTTTTAAAAGGGAAGATCGTTGTTTGTTCAATGCTGCCCCCTACCATGTTCCACGTTTTACCGATTGTACAACAATAAAACAAAAACCCCCAGGGCTGGGGCATTTCAAACCTAGGGGCCCAAATTTGGGTTTTGCCATGGACCAATGCGTGATGAAGTTAAGTGCAGACCTTTTAAATTGATTTAGTAAAAAAAGAAATTTTTTTAAAAATAAAGGGAAAAACGCGTTTTTTTGACAAATAACCTTTTTTTTAGGTTCCCTCCAAAACTAAAACCAATTTGGTTTCCCCCAGTTAAAGCCGAATCGGGGCCCCAAGATTACATGCACATTCCCCCGGGTTTATATTTTTGAAACAACAAATGGCAACAAGCAATCCGGGCCCGGGTCACCCGAATTTTTTCAAGGGACTTGGGTTTTGGGGGGGTACACCGTTTAATTTCCCGGGGAAATTTTTGGGCAATGTGATATTTTAAACACCAAAAAAAGCAAAAAGAACCAGCACGGGATATATTAAAAAAAAAAAAATAGTAATTTTAATTCATTCCCCGTAAAAAATTTAAAGGGAAAAAGTTTAAAAATGGGGAGCGGATGGGTTTTTTTTGGGGGTATTTACCCTTAATCCTTAAAACAGTTTTTAACTGTGTTAATACTATAAAAATTTTGGGAAAAACAAAATTCCCAAACCCTCCAATTTAAATCCCTTTCACAATTAAATCAACAGTAATGGATTTATGATTTATCAACTTTTCCCCCTTTCCTGTAAATAAAAAAACTATTATATTTATTCAAGATAATATTAAAACCCTAATTTATAAATGTAGGATCATTTTTTGAAAATTTTACCCCCAATTTCCCATTTGCAATTTCCCGATCCAGAAAGCCTCTCTCTGGACGAGAGCCAAACTCCTAAACTCCGCCCCTGCGGCAAATTCAACTTTTTTTCCAAAGCCGTAGCATCTGAACAAAGTCAAGAAAACCACCATGAATGCTTACCCGCTCCTGAGGGGTTTTTAAAACCCCAAGTGTTAATAAACATCAAAAAGTATGTTCAGCCCATTTAATTTTTTTAAAAGCTAAAATTTTTGCATTCAAAAAAATTTATATCACCTAGTTCATTCCCTTTTTAAAAATACTACCCTTTTTCCCCAAAAATAAGACATCCCCCGAAAATAAGACATAGTGCATTTTTTTTTAAAAAATTCAAAATTTGGCTGCTTATCGATGTTTGTGGAAATTCTACAAAATTTAAAATGTTTTGATTTTTTTTTCAACAAAAAATGTAATTTTTGTTCATGGAAAAATAAGACACGCCAGAAAATAAGTCTTAGCTCTTTTTGGGAGCAAAAAATTAAATAAACACTGTCTTATTTTCGGGAAAAAGGTATTAGACAAGTTACAATTTATGTAGCTTTTAAATGGGTATTTGTGACCAAATGTTAAGGGTTTTCAATAAAACTAGTTTTTTTTTATATATTGGCAAAAATTTACCCCCTTCCTGCCACACTTCAGCTACCATAAAAAAATAAACATTTAGTAGAACAAATCTTTTTTCCCTCTGTAAAACCGGATAAAACGAGCCTATGTTTTTTTTCCCCTTTTTATTGAACTACGCCACTTTTTCAAAATATTGGCTAAAATTTTATCCTGACATAGGATGGAAAGATTTTTTTTTAAATTCAAAATTTAATTGATTGTTACTGTATTGGTAGAAAAGGGAAAATTTTGCGGGCCCTCAACATTGGTAATACGGGTTTTTGTTAAAAGGCTATACCTGTTTTTTGTTGACTAAGTTTTCTGCCCCTTAGGGTATGTTCACAGATGTACTGCGGCGCGCCCCCCCATTGACATTCAAACTCGGGGCGCGTATTTGCCGTCACTTACTTATTTATCCCCCGCGGTACAATACGATCGTATTCTACGAGTGGGAGAGGAGGCGTAATCCTAGTTTTCTATAGAACTATGGATTACCGTAATTGGAGAGCATCTCCCCGATTAGAGGCAAATCGCAGGGAAAATTTCCCCCCCGGGAACAAAACCTTTAAACAAACCAAGAGGAATTTTCTATCGGGAAATCTTTTTTTTTTGAAGCCACTATAATGTTTAAACGTATCCTGGTTCAGACATTTTCCTTTTATTCAGGAAATCCCCCACTGGTATGGAAGATATAGTGTATTTTTGGGGATGACTGTCTGCATGTAAAATTGCATTTCCGCTGTTTCCTTACGGTATAAGGAGGAAGCAACTTTATCCAAGTTGCATCACCAGTTAACATATATTAAGAAAGGGTTGCATGATTTTCGCAATGTGTGTGAAGATTGTCTCATTATTTCAATAATCACTGAACAATTTTTGATGCAATTTAAACCCTTTCGGGGTTTTTTCCCCAGGGAGCATCCAAACATTTTTCTACCCTTTTATGGGGGCAGTTTGGCTTCTCCAGATGCACATATAAACAAGTTGAACGCCGAAGCGGCCCGGGGTAGGAAAAGCTATTAGTCCCCAAACGAGGAAACCTGGGGTTGAAATTGCAAACTAGGCAACCCGCGGGAAAAGAAATTTAAAAAAAGATCTACTTTAATTTATAATAGGAAAAAACCATTACCCATATATAATAAATATATATATATAAATAAAATATATATATTAAAAATTATATATTGTAGGCCCCACCTCGCCCGGCCCCCCAACTTTGGCCGGGTCTGGGGGGTTTCCCCCCCCGGATCGCCGCCTGGGAAAACCCGGAATGGACCAATATGGGATCTAGACAAGGTTTCCTTCCAACGGCCTCACCACTTATTACCCCAACAAAGGATTACAAGAAAAAACTTACAAAATAAACCCTTGGCCGTCTAGCCACTCACTAAACATATCTGTCGTCCCTGTCTGTCCGTGGCCACGGCCTAACGCCAAGTACCACACCACATTTTTACCCAGCTTCCTGCCAGGTTCTGGCTTCTCCTAAGCCTCTGGGGGCCAGAGCCTCTTTCCAGCTCTTCCACTGCTCCACTCACAAACAGCAGACCACGCCCCCCTAACACCTGCAGGTTAAGGGCTTTTATAGCTATCCAGGAACTGGCCCAAAACCTGGCCTGGAACGTGGGGACGGCCTTCCACCCAACGCTACGACCGTCCCGGGAAAGGAGACCCATTCTAGCTACCTGTGTCAGTAACCTATTGTTCACTGACACCAGCAAGTCCCTTCCCCCAACGAACCCAGACATTCGGTGGCAACGTTTGTAGCAGTACCCTGCTAAACTCCACCTAGTGGCAGAGACCTGTAACTGCACACGGTCAGTCTGCCACATATCCTCCCCCTTTGATAAAGACCATAGGTCTTTTTCACTTTGTGCCCTCACCCCTCTGGGATCAAAGCTCCTATTTTGGGGCAACGTTTTCCCTACAACCTCAGGGGCAGAGACAAGATGGTCCACATACAACTCAGTTGTGGGCTCATACCATGCATTCAACACACCCTTGGGCAACAGACAGTCTACTGCCACTTACTATAGATGTCACAACCCATGCACGCTCTACTACAAGGAGGTCATCACCCCCAGCCCGCATGCTGATATTCACAGGATTACTAATGATACCCCCATTACCAGCACTATCAGACCTTGTAGGGCGCTTACCCACACAGACTACATTGGCATGGTACCCACTCGGTAGAGTTTTCCCTATCTTGGGTCTCACATAAGCCTGGGGCCCCTGGTTGATCTCAGCAACCGACCTTGTGTCACCAGAAACTGTAATGACAGCACACCTGTCAGGGTCGCTATTCATCATAGCCCCTAGGGGCGCACCTGAGCCAAAACCTGCTACCTCTTTGTCTGCAGGATCATAATGGGTCCCAAACTTCTCTACATCACCAGACCTCTGGTCCTCACTGACCATCTCCTGCTCCTTAGGGTCAGCTACCTTCTCCAATTCTTCTGTACCATGAAGCTCCGCCTCTTGGCTACTAGCCGACATCTGGTCTATTTCAGGGACCCCCTCAGTGATGATACTCTCCACTGAAGTAGGTCCGACTGTGGCACCATTTACCTCTGTGCCACCCATAACCTGCTGGTCAAGGATTACAGGGTTATTGCAGACAATCCCTACCTCTAGAAGACCTCTTCTGATAGTCTCAGCCTCTTTACTGGATGAGTTTTCAATGTCTGAGGACTCGCTGGTCCCTCCATACACCTGACTCACCGCAGCTGAAAGACCACAATCACCGTCTGTTGTCTCCCTTCCCTGCACTACCCTTGCATGAGTACAGGGGTCGCTGGCACTCACATGGGCTTTACAGTCTGCCACAGGTATCTGACGTGTGGCGACCACTTGGGGAGGCTTATATTGTACTACAGGGGTCACAAAATCTGCATGTTCTGCAATACAAACCTCACCACAATCAGCAGGCATGCTAATGGTTTCAGCAACCTCTATAGACACTTTATCTGCCAAGATGACCTTACCTGGCACTTCACCAGTGTCAGAGGACACATTCTCCAGTGCACACTTCTCACTGGCGCTTTCTAGCAGCAGACACTCTGCATCAATGGGTGGAGATGTTTCTTTCACATCCCCCATGACCATCTCTAAGGGAGAACTCTCAGCTTCTACCTGGGATACTACTACATCTTTCTCAACCTCAAATTCACACAATGAGCTGGAGGTAAAGGCAGACACATTTATACATGGGACCTCAGTCATAACCGCCCGGCTATTACCTTTATAGTTCTCCCACTCATACAGCAAACTGGCCATGTTCACATTAGGCAACTCAGTCACCTTTTTACCCTCTGTAGGTTCAGCGGATTTCTTACTGCAAATGCTATCCATCTGCCGTTCGCCCAAAACCACAGGACATAATACCTCTGAGATCCTGTTAATATGTTTCTCCATCACCTGTAAGGAAAATGTATCAGCTGCCTCAGAACCAGGCACTTCTTTACCATCTGGGGATTTAACCCCGCTCACCTGCCTCTCACTAGGGCTCAAGCCTACACCCAGCTCTGTGGGGTCTAGCAGCTCACTCCTTCCATTACTGCAGTCTTTGTGACCATGGCAGTAAAAGCTACTGGCAATACAGCAACCACTGGAGTGAAAGAAATTCGTGGGACTACAGATCTCAGCACATGTTCTCCTTACACAGGCCTTTTCATCACTATCTGAGGTCTCATTCATGCAGGCATACACCTCAGAGTCTGGACACACCCTCATTAAATTAGTCTCCTCACACAGTGTAGGAGCGCAAACATCCCCAGCATTCTCCTGTTTCCTTTCAGGCCGCACACTGAAACATGGAGGCTCCTCTCTGGGACCAACAGCAGTCAAACCGAACTGGTGGCTATGACTCACCGGGCCCGCATTACCTGCGATTTGCAGGCTACAATCAGGTACACACAGTGCGCTGGGGTCACTGGCAGACACACTCACCAACTGGACTCCAGACACTTCACACACAGCAGTAGCATACTCATATTCACAGGTTTTTCCAACAGGAGATGCAGAGGACACCTTGTTGCTAGGGGCAACCACCTTAGCTCCACCTGAGCCTGTAGTTTTAACCTATGTCTCCAGATTGTAATGCACCATAGGACATACATCCTCTGGTATAGTCCCAGCACTGTTGATCATGACCTCTAGGGGCACACCTGAGCTTGTCTGCTCTACAGCTGGGGCTGGCGCTGCTTCGGGAGCGAATTCACACAGGGCCGCACCTGAGCTACACCCTGCTCTTGCTTTAGCAGCTACTTCACACTTGGCCATTACTGCCGACTCGGAAGCCAGCTACCCCTCCCCCCTTTTCCAGATAAATCTACTACTTTTTAAGGTACATTTACTCATTATGCTTTAAAAACAACCTCCTTTCAGACGCATCATAAACATAAAGTTCTGAAGATTTTCCAAACGGGGTAGCACCGTTTCACTGCCTTTGACTTTTCTCATTTGGTAACAGTTCTGGGCACCCCCTCACCACCCCCAAATCCAACTTCTGGCCCTTCCTTGATATTTCTGGCTTTTAAGCGGGGCACAGCACCTTTTCGGGGGGGCGCCTCACAGGTACAACCACCTGCTTGCCTGGCCCGCTCCCCTGTCTCCCACAGCCCAAAAGGGAAAGTCACTCCCCACACAAAATCTACTTGGAGTCCTCCATACCCCAAAAATATGGTTGCCTCCGCAACAAATGTCAAAAAAAAGTTTTTAAAGGCTTACCCGGTTCGTCGGGGGTTCACAAAGGGGATGATTTAGGGTGCACCCCGGAAACCTTTTTGGGGAAGTCCAGATCCCCAACAATGTGACTCCCCACTGCACTCCACTGTTTCTGTTGGCACCTCCTTTGCTGAGACCACAGCAGCTGCTCTCCATCCGTTGAGGCTGGTTGCCCTTTTGAACGGCCGTATTCAAGGACTCTGTCGCAGCAGTCGGGTTCCAGAGTAAACTACTCATGCTGGAGAGGATACCCAACTGGCTTTCTTCCTGGGAACGCCGCCCCAGGCCTTATTAGCCCCAGCCTTCTGACCGGACCCTCAGGGAAACTGTTGACCGTCCTTTCTGTATAGCCACTGTATGCGAAAGGATGGCCGGCGCACAGTCCTTATGCTGCTGGGAATTACACGGGAGTTTGGCCTATCCTCCTACAGCAGGGCAATTGCCCGTCTCAACGGTATTGAATCAGTTCTCCCATCAGTTAAATCCGGCAGAACAACAGTTTTTGCTTTAAAACACCGCGAACACAGGCTGCTGGCCCTTTAAATGTTGTTGCAGCAGTCCCATGCACTTTCACACGTGCCAATTCCTGCAACAATTCAGTTGTGCCAATACTTGCCCAGAATCCTGCTCAACTATGCCGCACAGCATTCCTCCATCTATGTAGAGCTCACCTTCGTCTGGCCACCATCTGGACCGCTTCTGGGGGGTTCTCGCTCCTGGACTCGCCCGTCGAGGGTAAGCGAAATGGCATCAATATAGTAGTCTGAACAGGTTTTCTCTTCCAACCTGGCACTCATCCAGCTTTATTTACCCAGACAAAGGATTACGGGGAGAAAAAACTTACAAAAATACAAACCTTGTCCGTCTAGCCACTCACTAAACATAATCTGCCGTCCCTTCTGTCCCGTTGCCAACGGCCTACACGGACAAGTACCACACCACACTTTTACCCACTTCCTGCCCAGGTTACTGGCTTCCTCCTAAGCCTCTGGGGCCAGAGCCTCTTTCCCAGCTCCTCCACATCCACGATTTCGCAAACAGCAGACCACCGCCCCCCTAACACCTTCAGGTTAGTGCTTTTATAGCCATCCAGGAACTGTGCCCAAAACCTCCTGGAAACGTGGGGGACGGCCTCCAACCCAAACGCTAAGGACCGTCCTGGGAAAGGAGACCCATACCTGGCTGCAAGGCAGCAATTCTGCTACCTGTGGTCAGTAACCTATTGGCACTGACACCAGCAAGTCTCCTTTCCCCACCGAACCCAGACATTCGGTGGCACGTATGTAGCAGGTACCCTCCACCTAGTGGCGAAACCTGTAAACTGCACACGGTCAGTCTGCCACTATATATATATATATATATATATATATATATATATATATAGTGAGTTAAAGCAAATAGTGTTTTACTTACAGGTAGGGGTAATGTCAATACGTCATCTATCTATTACTGTGACTGAAACACCTGTTATTTAATTTGTGCATGATTTTGATTGGATGGTGAATTTGTTTTTAACTATTGTGTTAACACAGTTGAACATGCTACAGCTGTGAACCGTTATCTGTTCCTTATAATTTTAATGGAATGAAATAAACGTAATTATGTTTTTTTTTTTATATATATCCCCTGTGCTGGTTTTTCACCATTTTTGGTGTTTCAGTGTATGTTGTTGGACAGAGAAGTGGCAGATGAAGTTTAACACTGATAAATCTATGGTTATGCACATGGGAAGGGAAAATCTATGACAATAGTACTTCTTAAATGAAAAAAAACTGTTAATAAAACAAACATGGAAAAGGATTTTGGAATCTTAGCACACAGTAAACTTAACTGTAGCAACCAGTGTCAGACAGTTGGTGCTAAGGCAAATAAGATCATGGAGTGCATCAGAAGGAGTATACCCACAGTGCTGGTTTTCTACCATTTTTGGTTTTTCAGTGTATATTGTTGGACAGAGAAGTGGCAGATGAAGTTTAACACCGATAAATGTATGGTTATGCTTATGGGAAGGAAAAATCCATGACAATAGTACTTCTTAAATGAAAAAAACTGTTATTAAAACAAACATGGAAAAGGATTTGGGAGCCTTAGTACACAGTAAACTTAACTGTAGCATCCAGTTTCAGACAGTTGGTGCCAAGGCAAATAAGATCATGGAGTGCATCAGAAGGGATATAGATGCACACAATGAGAAAGAAGTTCTTCCATTATACAAAGCCGTAGTCAGACCACACGTGAGATATTGTGTGCAGTTTTAGGCAGTTTTAGTCCACAAGAAAATCATTGTAGAGCTTGAGAAAGTTCAAAGGCAAGCAACAAAAATAATAAAAGGACAGGGTGGACTACAACACAGAGATATTAGCAAAATTAGGGTTATTTAGTTAAAGGGGTTTTACCAAGAAGTGAGTTCTTTACCCCTTATCTGCTCAGGAAAAAAGATAAACAAAGCATGCAGTGTCATGAACGGCTGCAGAGGGGAGAGGGAGTGGGGGCTGAGCAGCCAGGAAGCAGAGAGCGTCTGCAATGTTTACTCAAATAATTACATTACAACAAGTGGATTCTCTATACAAAAGATACAGGACTCTTTCTCCACAGTCCCTTGCAAGCTCATTTCTGTTCCCTGTCATCAGATAAGAAGTGCAAACACGCAAGCGCGGCCTGTTCAGCTCTTGTCAGTGTCCTGGTCGTGTCTAATGTAAACTGCCAGGAAACTAAGGGGGACTGAGCAATGCTGCAGCTCTCACAGGCTTAACTTTTTTAATCACATATATTTAAAAGTGATAAAATATCCATTTTGGAGGATCCCACATCAACATTACATCGTGGCAAAACCCATTTATGAGAACGACGGCTTTGGAGTGACTTAATAAAAAGGTATGGTAGGAGGGCACAAGGTGCCATTGTGGATGGACGGTATGTGTCACCAATGTCCCTGGCATCGGTGAATTAAAAAGCCAACAATGTCTCTGTGTCAGTAACACTAGGTTACTGACACCTGTTTGTTAGTCATAGAACAGCTGCTTTAAGCAGCTGATCCAGGTCCAGCTTTTACTGCAATGGCCAAAGAGATGGTGGGAGGGCCATTCCCACATTCCAGATCCAGGCTTTACCAGGCCTGAAAAAGCCTGGAGCTAGAGAAAGACAGGTGTGGTTCCAAGACTTAAAGGGGTTTTGCCATGAAGTAAAATTGACGTGGGAAGTTTGAAAATTAAAAAATAAACATTTTCACCATTCATCATCATTAAAAATTCTGCACTGTTTTTTATTTAGCTGCTCCTTTAGTTATCCATTGTTTACAGCTCATCTCCAGGGGATACGACCAGGGCTGTGAACTCCTCAGTCCTGGTCGCACATACTCAGTCATCATCTCTCTTCTCAGGTACCTACTGAGTGTTCAAACCCCAGGTGCTGTCACTCTACTCCTGTCCTTTGGACTAGTTAGTAATAAGTCAAACAGTTCAAATAAATAAAAAAGAAACCTTGATGAGGTCTGTGCATTGATAAAGAGGAAAAAAAATCCACAGGTTAAGTTTCTGCAGGGATTTGAACCAAGGACCCTTGTGCTGTAAAGCAAAAACATTACCTCTGAGCTACAGAGTATCTGCTTGTAATTGAATATATAAACACACCTTTCTTTGACTTCAGAGAGGAAGGGCATGGTGATGTCAGCCTGCTGGGTCACATGAGCTGCAATTCAAACAAATCACACACACCCCCTTCTGAGCACACAGAGCTGAAGAGCTGGATACAGGAGGTATGAAATGAGATCGCGGCAAAACCCCTTTAAGTGTGTCAGTCTGCAGCATGAAGAGTGGTTTCAGTATACTCTGCCATTGCATGGCAGGTTGGATCCACTACTGCCACATCCTAATGGACGAAGGACTTATATAAGACTGTTTAAAGCTGAAATACGCTGATGTTTCTTTTTGCTATCTGCTGTGCAAAACATCCCTCCTGTGGATTTTGATTGATAAAATAAACCACGTGTGTTCATACCTGATCGTTTGCCTGCCAGTCTGCTTAACCTGAGGCTACTGTTTGAGGTACATCCTACAGTATAAATACACCCAAGGTCAATACAGAAATCTGTCCCGTGATCTATTTATACCCAGGACAGGAAAGAATGTTTCCCTAAAATGAGGACAATTAGCTTCTGCATCATGAGGCTTTTTCCTTCCTCTGGATCAACACTGTAGATTAATATACTAAACTGGATGGACATCTGTCTTTTTTCAGCCTTACAAACTATGTAACTATGTAACCTATAACCTAGTTCCCAGCATAAAAGTAGTTTAAAGATCAAGAGCGCAGTCATGAACAAACACAGGAAAAGAAATTCTTTTTACACAGATGCATTTCTACAGGTTCACTGAAAACTAAGAGGCCGTTCACACGACACAGGACAAATACCGGTTGGGAAATCCCGACCGCTATTTGCTCGGTTTCTTGCACACAGGGTGGTGGCTTTTCTCTGCGGTTTGCAGATTCAAGCCCTCCCCCTTCGTACCGAAATGTTCATGTTCCGCCCGAAAACCTGGCAGAAGAATGAACATGTTCTATGTTTTTCTGATCACCGGAGGTCTAAAAAACCATCCGGTGGAAAATCCGTGCAGTGGGGACTGCTGCATGGATTTTCCATTAAGGTCCGTGTTAAAGTTTGACAGCCAGTTTACAGACGGCTTTCAAAACTGAAAACCGTCTGTAAATCCGGCTAAAAAACCTGACCGTGGGGTAATGCCCTAAAGGTGCCTCCACTCCAACACGTGGTGCTAACTCAGACAGCCTAGGGGAGGAAAGGTAAAGGTGCACGAGTGTAAACAATAAGCTAAAGCACATAACAGCAGGCAGCAGCTTCAGATTGAGAAGCTAGCAATGGGTTAAACAGCACCCCTGTACCTCCCAGAACAACCTAGGAAGTTCAGCAATATTAATTAATACAGAAACATAACATGCAAGCAGACACATAAACCATCTGTCTAAATGTGATTTATTAAAAATTCTGTCTTTCCTACTATTATTGTGCAGCTGGTGGGATGTAAAGAAAAACAATATTCAAAGCTTGTAAAGATTTCTGCAAATGTCTTCATTCAGGGGTTTTCTCGCTACAAACATCATATCTGTAATGATGGGAACAGAAAAATAAGCACTTTTGCATTTGGTTTATATTACCTAAATCATTTAATATACTAGCTATTAGCTAATCTGTGTGTTCTACACGTAAAACTGCAGCCTGTGATTGGCTGTCTGATATTTAGTTCAACCCCCTGGGTGGGACATGCCCCCTGTGCGATGATCGGCTGTCTGCACTCTCTATGCTCACTCCCCTCTAAACTGTGTGAGGCTGTCAGAGCTCTTCTAGGCGCTGGCAGTCTGTGTTTGTGTTCTCACTGTGTCTCACTCCCCTCTGATCTCTGTAAAAAAGGCTGCCTGAGTTCCTCTCTGCTCCTCTCGCAGAGTGAAGGATCTGGGCAATTACTTAGTCTCTTCATATGCCAGATATAGCACACCCATATAACACAGCCTCAGATACACTCTGCTCCCCACACCCATATCAACACACCCTTATATACGCTGCTCCTCCCCACCCATATAACACACCCTTATACATTCTGCTCCCCATCCATATAACACAGCCTTATACACTCTCCTCCCCACTCCCATATAACACAGCCTTATACACTTTGCTCCTCCCTCCCATATAACACAGCCTTATACACTCTGCTCCCCCCTCCCATATAACACAGCCTTATACACTCTCTTCCCCCACCCGTATACACTCTGCTCTCCCACCCATATAACACACCTTTATACACTCTGCTCCCCCCATCCATATAACACAACCTTATACACTCTGCTCCCCCCCCATATAACACACCCTTATACACTCTGCTTGCAGTTTGCATTCCTCAAATTTGTTTAATCATTTCAGGCTGTATAACTGTTGTAGCAGGCAGCGCCGCGCTCTGGCCCGTGGGCCACAGGCGAACCCGTGCTCTCTCCCCAGGGTGCCTGCCGGGGACGGGTGGCGCCGCTGGCCGCGGGTAGAGCAGCGGGCGCACTCGTCCTCTGTACTCACCACTCCACGTGCCTGTTCCCGTCCGCGTCCACTGCCGGCAGTGCTCGTTCTTGTAAATTTAAAGGGACAGTGCGCCGGTAATTGGCTAATTGCCGGGCGCTGCCCCTATATATTGGTTCGACCCACAGTGCTTCCCTGCTGGATCTATGTTGCTTCGTGCCCTAGAAAAAATTCTTTCTTTAAGGGGGTTTTTTCCCTTGCCGTGTAAAAAGCCCCTTTTGCTACTTTTCTAAACTCCAAACCCCTCTCCCCCCCTCCCCTACCTTCCTGCCTGCCCACGCCCTACGATTCTTGGTTTAAAACGTTTGTACCACGCGCACCTCGGCCCCCCCCCGCAACCCCAACCGCTTATGGAAACAACCGGGTAGAATCCCCCCAAACCAAAAGTCCATCCCGCTTTGGGGGTGGCCGGGAAAAATCCCGGACCCTCTTAACCCGCCCCCGGCGGGGTTTTGTTCCCATCGCTTGCGGGGGGGCCCCAGTGGATCCACTACCAAAGTTTTTTAACAGTTAGATCCAGCAATGGATCCCCCAATTTTCCCCCCCTAGAAAAAGTCTTGGGATTTTAAAAAACCTTTGGGTTTGCCCGGCAAGCCCCGCACCCGATAGCGCAAAAAGGCACAGAAATTTTGGGCCAAAGCTGTCCGCCTTTGTTTGCAACAACTTTTTGGCATCCCAGTACACAACCGTCAACTTCCCCGGGTGATTCATCTCCCCCGGGGCCTTTCCCTTTGGCGCCCAAATTGGCCCAAATTTTTCCCCCTACCTTTGCCCCCAAGTTCGACGGGGACCCAAAAGTTTTGGGCAGGGGTTTTTTATTAAAACAGTGCTCCATGCCCCGGGGAAAGCTAGGGCCAAACCCATTTTCCCCAGGGAAAAAGGTCAAGATTTGGAAAATTGTGGTGAGCCTGCAATCGGGAAAAGGCCCTGGTTTTGGCGACCCCCTTTTGGGGGACCAGAACCCCCCGTGCAGCGGACCTACTGTACAGGCCTTCCCTAAAAATTCAGAAAGCTTTTTTCGAGGAGCCAGCGCATGCTTTTTTTCCCTCCCCAAGACGGCGCTCCAAAACCACCCCATTAAGGGGACCCCCCCCTTTGGGCAATTATGCTTTTCCATTTTCCGCCCCCCTAGCGTCGACCTGTCCTGGAATGAACCCCGGCCCTCTGCGCCATTTTTCAAGAAAGTCTTTCCTCAGGGTAAGAACCCCAACTTGCTGCCAGAGATTTTCCCCTTTTCCCCGGGGCGAACTAAAATCCACCGGCCCAAAACCGCATTGCTGTGCTTTCACGGAAGACGGAAGACTTTGCCGGGAAACGGATTGGGCACGACCCCCCGCCGCTGCCTCGTCTGGCTCCTGTGTTCCAAGATCCCCGCTGCCACTTCCCACAGGCCACCAACGAAAACCCCATGCGGGTGGATCGGGCCCATTTGTCGGAAAAAGACTGCCCCCGCCGCAGGGGGAGAAATCTTCCCTTTCTCCTGGGGCCACCCGGATCATTTCCGCAAGGCTTTTCTGCAGTGTCCCCGCTTTCCCGGGAAATTTTTTGCACCTAGGTGCGTGGGAAAGGCGTCCGTAGGTGCAAATTTTCCCCCCTCTCCAAATTGATGTTGCCAGTGGGGGGTAACACGGATGCCCCCTCCGGGGTCCCTGCCTTCCTGGACTCTGGCCTCCGAAATTTCATTCATTTTTCCCTTGGTGCCCCCGTTCCCCCGGCCTGCCATGACCGCCTGGAGAAGCCCTGCTTATTTTTTTTCTGTCAGGGGGGAGCTCCTGAGCGTTTCCCAAATTAAAATTTCCTTACCTCCCGGGTGTCCCCCGTGTAGGGGTTTGAAACAAGGAAAGTTCTCGTTTCAAACTTTGGGCCCTCGGTTTCCCTCAGCGATCCTTTTGGGCTACCCTGCGCAACGTCAACCCCCCTACCCCTTGTTTGGGAAGACGGCGAGGCCCCTGAAAGGGGGAAAGGAGCCCAGGACCTCTGCTTGGTGGCCCCCACGCCCGGTCCCCAAACATTTTTCCCACCGTCACCCTTTTTAAGTCCTGCCACCCCTGCTTTTAGAGAAACCCAGGACTTTGGGACTTTATTCTCGTAGAAACAGGTTTGAGCCCGCTGCCCCCCCCATGGGCCCTTTTTACTCCCCCCCCCATTAAACCTCCCCCCCCCCGCCCAAAGGCCCCCCCGGGGAAGGGGTCCCCCGCTGTCCGTTTCCTGAGACTCAAAACCATGTCGGGGCCTAAATACAGGAGAACCTGCAGAAAGGTTTTATTTGTAAATCCCCCTCCACCGGGGTCCCGGGGTTCTTCTTTGAAACAGAAAAAAGGGGCCCCTTTTCGCCCGTGCATAGTTTACAGAGGACTAAACAAAACCCACGGTGAAGAATCGCAATCCCCCTCCCCGCTGACCCTCCGACCCTTCGTTTAACCCCGGGGGAGCGAAGGGGGTTTTTCAAAATGGACCTAGGGGGGCCAAACAACCTCAATCTAAAAAACTAAAACGGGAAAAATTTGGAAAAGGGCATTTTTTTAAAAGGGGAGGGGGCTTTCGAATACCTTGTGACCCCCTTTGGCCAATGCAACGTCCAGCTAAATTTCGGGAAATTTTGTGAATGACGCTTCGGGGATTGCTTTACACCTGCGTCATAGTATTTTCTGGACGATATCCTAATTTTCTCTCCCGACATTTATCTCATGGGCTTCAGGGTGCCAGGTTCGTGACGTTTGGGGAACCACCGACTGAAATCCAAGCTGGAGGGGTTTCCCGGTTCCACCGGGGCCACCCTTTTCCTTCCCTTTGGGGAAATATATTCTCCGCGGGGTCAAACAGAGGGACCCAGCTAAACTCTCGCGATCCAACAGGGGCCCAAAACTCCTTTTCAATCTTCGGGTATAAAAAACCGCTTCCGGGTTTTTTTCCCCTTTAAACTACCGGCCCAATTTTTTCCCCATTTCACCCCCATTTGGGGCTCCATCGTGGCTCTCACGAGGAAAAAACCAAATGAAAACCCCAAATTTTGGGCTTTTTGGCAGTCAAGAAAGCATTTCCCAAAAACTGAAGTCCTGCCTTTTTTCCCTCCGAACCTCTCTGGGCCCCGTCCTGATCCAGAGGGCCCCTTCTCCCTAAGGGGGATCCCCTGGGTTTTGTGGGAGGGGGGGGCGTTCCTTACTCAAAAGGGGCCCCCCCAAAGGGCCCAAGACGCTCAAAATGGGGTTTTCTTTTTAACTAAGACCTTCCCCACCGGCAAAACGAAATTTAAACCCTTGGGAGATGGGGAACGGCTCTAGAAGAATGGCGACATCTACGGGAGGGACGCTTCACGGACCACAAAACCCCCAGTACCTCCAACGGCCCAAAGTTTAAAACCTCACCACAGGTGGTCCCTCTTTTTCCCTGTTTTTTACTTCAAGATCCACTTTCCTCAGCCAGAAAAAAGTCAAGGCAGACGCCCTCTTTCCCCTTGGGTTTTTTCGTTACCCAGAAGAAGTGTAATCAGCATATCATTGACCCGGAACGGCTGGTCCATTGGGCTCCTCAGATCTTTTTAGTTTCCCAAACCGGGGAAAAACCTACATACGTCCACACTCAGGGGAAAATTCTATAAAGGGGGCATTTTTCCATTCTGGCCCGGGGCACCCCGGCAAAAACGAAGTCCTACGCTCTTTTCCACGCCCTACTGGGGGGCCTACCCTGCTCCAGGACGTAAGGATTTCGGGTTTTCCCTTTTCCCCGTGGGCCCAGAACAAAAATCCCACGCCCTAAACCCCCCGGGGCCCCCTTTGTCCCCTTTACCCGGGTTTTTCCCAGTCCCCTGGAAAACATATTTGGGATGGATTTTATCACCCCACCCTTCCTTTCTTCTTCCCGGGAATTCTGTCATCTGGGTGTCACAACCATTCTTGAAGATGTCCCACTTCGTGGCCCTTCCCTTTTTCCTTTTTCAGCTCCTCAATTGGAGGCCCCTTTCTTTTTTCCATCACATATTTCGCTGCATGGGGTTTCCCCCGCACATCGGGCCCCAACGGGCAAACCAATTTTTCTCCGGTTTTTTGGGGTCCCGTGGTTTTTCGCTTGCAAACAAGTTTTGGGCTTTTCTTCTGCCTTTTCATCCCCAGACAAATGGACAAGTGGAAAAGATTTAAATCAATCTTTTGGGGGAAAACCTCGTCAATTTGTATCCGGACGACAGGACAAATTTAAACCATGCGCTTTCCCTTGGGGGGGAGTTTTCCACAAACCCTCGGGTCTCTGATGCTACAGGGGTTTCTCCTTTTTTTTGTGGCTATGGGGCCCTCCCCCACGCTCTCCCCCCCCCCCTTTGGGTTTCGGCTTTTCCCAAGGTTTCCCCCCGGTGGGCAACCAATTTGGGATATCAAGGGCCCTTTTTGGGGGGAGACCTTTCCCCCAGGGTTCCGGCCCCCTGAAGACCCAGGGTTTAAAAAGAGAAAGGGGGACCTTTTCCTACAATTCCCCCCCAGGGGAAAAAGGTGTGGCTCTCTTTTCCCAAAACGTAAAGCCTCATGAATTTCCCCGCTTTTAATTGGGGCCCCCGGTTTTTGGGCCCTTCAGAGTATTTTTGGCACCCGAACCCGGTGTCCCCCACAAGCCTGTTTTACCCCCTCCTCCCCATTCGGGAAAGCCCTTCCCCCGTCCCCCCTCCTAATGCCCCCCGGTCTTGGGAAACCGGGTTTTCCCCAGAAAGTGCGTCTCCGGTGGTAGAGTCCTTTCTGATGTGTTTAAGTGAAGGGCATCTTTGGGCCCTGAAGAACGTCAGGGGTTTAAAGGGGTTTTTTCTAGTCCCATTGGGAAAAGCTTTGGCCCCCCAGAAGAGATCTTGGAACCGGGAAACTAACATTTGACCAAGATCCTATTCACAAAGGGTTTCCCTTTAGCCTAAAAGAGGGGAGACCTAATGGTGGGGTTTCTGTACGGGCAAACGCCGCCGCCCGGACCCTTGGGGGGAAAAGGCGCACCTGGGGCCCTCTCCCCCGGGGGCCTGGGCCGGGGGCGGGTAGCGGGCGCAACCCCCCCTTCCCTACTCACCACTCCACGTGCCTGTTTCCCTCCGCGTCCTCTGCCGGCCGGGGCGCGCCGCGGTTTGTTCCTTTTTTTAAATTTAAAAGGGGCCCTTTCGCCGGGAATTGGCTAATTGCCGGGCCTGCCCCTTAAATTGGTTCGATCCCCCCAGGGGCTTCCCTGCTGGATCTATGTTGCCTCATGCCCTAGGAAAAGCGTTCTTTAAGTGTGTTCTTGCCTTGCCGTGTACCAGACCTCTTGCTACGTTTCTCGACTCCGAACCTCTGCCGCCTGCCCTGACCTTCCTGCCTGCCCACGACTACGATTCTTGGCTTACGATTCTGTACCTCGCTGAACATTGGCCGCCACCGCAAGCCCGCCGTGTCAGGGGTAGCAACATGGTAGAATCCCGCTGCAGCAGGTCCATCCTACTTTGTGGCAGGCTCTGGTGAATACCGGGACCTACATAGACTCCGCTCCCTGGCGCGGTTGTTGCCATCGCTTGCGGTGGTCCAGTGGATCCACTACCTAGCCGATACAACTGTTTACACCAAGACAGGTGTTCTGGTTACAAGGATTACTTGTGGAGAGAGGTGACAGCTTTCCAGGCATGAGAATTGACCATTAAAAGAGGTCTGCAGACCTGTAACATCCTTTCTCTCTCACTGCTTACCCAATGATGATGAAGACTCAGGAGGGAGCAGGGAGGGGGTGTGATGATGTCACCACTCCTACTGGGAGGAGAGACCCGCCCCCGGGGAGAGAAGTGACATGTCAATTGTTTGTGGCGCTTACACGCCGCTGACAAAGCATTTGTATGGGGCCGACTGGGGTCCCATGCTTTGGTAGTATGCGCTGATCAGACGCACTGTGTGCTGTCCAAATCACTGCCTGTGTATGTGACACAGATTATAATGTATTATCATATATGAATATGCTAATACATTACTAAGTGTGTAAAAAAAAAATGTATCACAGTTCTCCCTTCATGGGATTAAAAAAAAAAAGTAAAAAAAACATAAAAAGTGTAAAAAAAAGAATAAAAAAAATAAATAATAAAATAAAAAATATTTAATACAAAATAACTGTGCATAAATTACACACACAAAAAAACCTACACATATTAGGTATCCACACGATCACAATAACCTGTAGAATTAATCTAACAAGTTATTAAGTGTGAAATGTGAATGGTGTAAAAAATAATAAAAACCCCAAAAATTTAAAAAAAAAATTAAAAAATGCTGCAATTATTTATAAGTGAACTTAAACTATTCCCCCATAAAGTACAACTTGTCTTGAATAAATCGAGGCCTAATACAACTGCGTCATTAAAAAAATAAAAAAGTTACAACTGTTGAAACGCAAGGAGGCAAAAACGAAAAAAATGTTCTGGTCATTAACTACTTTTCAGGTGTTCGGCTTAAGGGGTTAAGGAAACCAACGAACTCATTAAACTGATCTATGGTGCCCTCCCATATAAAGAGGAGATCATCTATAAAGCATTTGTAGTATTTAATATTCTGAAGGAATGGATTGAACTCTGAATTTATATAAATAGTCTCGAAGGCACCCATGAACAGGTTGGCTAAGGATGGGGCAACCCATGTCCCCATCACAGTGCCAAACTGTTGATGGAAACGGATGAGGTCATATTCAAAGAAATTATTTTGTAAGATTAATTTCAAACCTTCGATTAGAAACTGTTTAAATGGTGAAGATAAATTATAATCACTATCCAGAAAAGACTGGACAGCTTCCAACCCGAAATGGTGACTAATATTTGAATAAAGCGAGGAAACATCGCACACCTATTAAATCCCTAAGGATTGTGTCCGAATCCTTCAGAAAGCTTTTCAACTCAACCACGAACGCCTGCAAATATAGATCAATATAATGTGATAAATTAGGAGTGAGCCTACCCCAGAAGTGATATAGGCCTTCCAGGAGGATTAACTTGGCTTTTGTGAATTTTAGGCAGATGGTAGAATTGTGGGGTAGTAGGTGTCTTAATCAAAAGAAACAACTTCTCATTTTTTATCTATAATACCTCGCTCATGAACCTGAATCACAAAAGCATAAAATACTTCATGTAATTTTTCATACACAGTATGATCTACTTTTTTATAATAAAAAAATAATAAGTAAGTAGAGTACATCTGTATGTAATTTATTCTCAGTATAACTATAGCTGTTTTATGAAGGCCTCAAAGGTTTGTGAGAGAACATTAGTGAACAAACGGCATCATGAAAGCCAAGGAACACATGAGACAGCTCAGGTATAAAGATGTGGCAAAGTGAATTGCAGGGCTGGGTTTTAAGAAAACAAAAATAGCCCAAGCTCTGATCATCTGAGCACTTCCTTAAATAAAAAGGAGTATGGAACAACGGCTAACCTACCAAGACATGGCCATCCACCTAAACTGACAGCCTTGACAAGAAGAGTCCTAATTAGAGGGGCAGCTAAGAGGCCCAGGGTCACTCTAGAGGAGCTGCACAGCTCAGATGGTAGGATCTGTCCACAGGACAACTATTACTCCTGTATGCCACAAATTTGACCTTCATGGAGGAGTGTCAAGAAGAAAGGCATTTTTGAAATCAAGCCATAACAAGACTCATTTGAGGTTTGCAAGATGCTATGCAGCAACACTGCAAGCATGTGGAAGAAGGTGCTCTGATCAGTTGAGACTTTTTAGTCTAAATGCCAAACGCTATGGGCAACAAAGTAAGTTTTAGACCTAGACAGTTTTCATACATGTGGCCCTATGTGTGGAGGTAAGCCAACACTGCACATTACCCTGAACACTCCATCCCCACCGTGAAGCATGGTGGTGGCATCATCATGCCGGGGGCTGCTTTGCTTCAGCAGAGACTGGAAAGATAGAGTTGATGGGAAAATGGATGGAACAAAATACAGGGTAATCCTGGAGGAAGGCTGTTAGAGACCGTAAGACAGTGACCCTAAACATACAGCCAAAGCTACAATGGAGTGGTTTAAATCAAAGCATATTCATGTGTTAAAATAGCACAGTCACAGTCCAGACCAAAAATCCCATTGAGAATCTGTGGCAGGACTTTTTGCTGTTCAGAGACGTTCGCCATCCAAACTGACTGAGCTAGAGCTATTCTGCAAAGATGAGTGGACAAAGATTCCAGCCTCTAGATGTGCAAAGCTGTCATTGCAGCTAAAGATCTTCCTACAAAGTATTGGCTTGGGGAGGGGCTGAATACAAATGCACGCCACACTTTTTAGTTTTTTCATTTTAAAAAATTTGTAAAAGCATGTATCATTTTCTTTACACTGTACAAATACCTGCTATGTTTTGTTGCTCTGTGAGGAAAATGACGAGAGTAACTCCCCAGTTCTTGTAACTTCACCTAAGCTCCACCACTGCTCATCACGTCATTGAGGAAGCACTCAGTTAAACAAAAGGCAAATTCCTTCAATTTAAATGCAAGGTCTTCAGCTTCCAATCCAGATAGGAAACCACGGTGTGTGCAATTTCACACCTGCAGGGAGACATCATTGATAGCTGGGCACCATCTCGGCAGGGGATCAGGCCATCCAGCAAGACACAATAGCATTTTGTAGCCATTAAGGCACCACAGCATTATGCCCACTTTATGGAATAACCGTGCGATGCAAGCACACCCCAGTTTCATAGTTTTAAATATGAAAGCGTCCCACATGCATGGCTGTCACTCCTTTTTTGTATGACCAACAGGCATGGAGAAATGGGAAACTGGTGCCAGGAACAGAGCAGTGACCCAATGTTTGGTATCCCAGCGTAGCTTGGGCCCATCCAGTTCTAATGGTACCATTGGCATGGCTCTGCCCCATTCCCCTGACAATATACGGTCCATTCCAGTGTTAGAAGCCGGAACCAGCACAGACCCGGAAGGAGGAGCATGTAGGCCATCCCAGGGGTGTGAAGGGGTGTGAAAGGGTGTGATGAGGGTGTGATTTGGGATGTCCGAGTATTGTTATATGTGAGAGTCCCAACTGAGCCCAGGGTTGTCTCTGTTGGAAGGGGGGGTACATGAACCAGCATGCCAGGAGCTTCCACCTAGGACCAGCAGGCCACATTCACACTATCCCATGTGTGCCCTATGTCAAGCTAACTTAAAGTAACTCAACACATCTTATCCTATATATCCTATTTGTATTTTCACCTCTTACTAGTATATGTATAGCTGTATATCAATATTTCTTCCACTAAAGGTCATGTGTGGTTAATAGCACAGTAAATGTTACATGCTGAGGCTTTGACAACCCTTTCACCTCAACCATTCTTTGGTGTTATCCGCATTACCTCATGGATGTGGTCTTTCTGGGGCACAAATGTGAACAAGATCTAAGGTGCAATATTTAATTCAAATACTTCCTTATGCTAAAAGATTTTCTTCCCTCTTCTAAACTTAAAGAGGTACCAAGGAGATCCTTAAAGGGGTGTTCTCACCATGGATTTTGAGTTCTCATTTCAGTTTTCAAAGAGGTGTTTTCCTTCATACACGGACTCTGTCATCACTGATTGGACAATGGCAGACTGTGCATGGAAACCCCCTCAATTTGTAACACCCAGCTGACAGATTCAGTAATACAGCTCTAGTTGGAATAACAGAAGAACAGCACAACAGAGAGATATAAGAGAAGATTCTAATGAGTTGTTATTTCACAGGGAACACAAGGATTTTCTGAAACAGACATGTCAGGAGATGTCACGGGTCCTCTTTCATATTCTTTTTTCAACTTTAAAGAAATTGTGTCAAAAAAAGGGAGCCCACTCTGTGCACCAAATTAGTTCTCTATTTTTGGCATAAATTATGTTAATTGGCATTTATACACATTCCGTAAGGAGAAGCACTGAACTAAAAGTATGTTTTGGTGTACTTATTATAGCCTGTATCCCTTGTTGCATTTGTATGTACAGTATCTCACATAAGTGAGTACACCCCTCACATTTTTCTAAATATTGTCATATATTTTTTATGGGAGAACACTGAAGATATGACACTGATACAATGTAAAGTAGTCAGTGTACAGCTTTAACAATGTAAATTTGATGTGCCCTCAAAATAACTCAACACACAGCCATGAATGTCTAAACAGCTGGAAGTGAGTACAACCCTTAGTGAAAATGGACAAATTGTGCCCAAAGTGTCCATATTTTGTGCGGCCCCCATTATTTTTTCAGCGCTGTCTTAACTCTCTTGGGCATGGAGATCACTAGAGCTTCACAGGTTTCAGCCACCAGAATCTTCTTCCACTCCTCCATGACAACATCACAGAGCTGGTGGATGTTAGAGACCTCGCACTCCTCCGCCTTCCATTTGAGGATGCCCCTAAGATGCACTATAGGTTTTAGGTTTGGAGACATGCTTGGCCAGTTCAGTACCTATACCCTTATTTTGTTTAGCAAAGCAGTGGTCGCCCTGGAGGTGTTTGGGGTCGTTATCATGTTGGAATACTGCCCTGCGGACCAGTTTCAGGAGCAAGGAGATCATGCTCTGCTTCAGTATGTCACAGTACATGTTGGCATTCAGCGTTCCCTCAATGAACTTTAGCTTCCCACCGCTGGTAGTACTCAGCAGCCCAAAACCATGACACTCCCACCACCATACTTGACTGTAGGAAAGACACACTTGTCTTTGAACTCCTTACCTGGTTGCCACCCGCACAACTGACGCCATCTGAACCAAATAAGTTTATCTTGATCTTATCAGAGCACAGGACATGGTTCCAGTAATTCATGTCCTTAGTCTGCTTGTCTTCAGCAAACTGTTTGCGGACTTTCTTGTGCATCATCTTTAAAAGGCTTCCTTCTGGGATTACAGCCATGCAGACCAATTTGATACAGTGTGTGGCTTATGGTCTGCGCACTGACAGGCTAACCCTTCCACCCCTTTAACCTCTGCAGCAATACAGGCAGCACTCTGCTCTGGCTATGACACTGAGCACGTGCACTCGACTTCTTTGGTTGACCATGGTGAGGCCTGTTCTTAGAGCCTAGGCTATCTTTATGTAGAGCAACAATTTTTTCTTTCAGATCCTTAGAGAGTCCTTTGTCATGAGGTGCAATGTTAAACTTCCAGTGATCAATATAATAGAGTGTGAGAGTGGCAACAACAAATTGAACACACCTGCTCCCCATTCACACATGAGACCTTGTGACACTAACGAGTCACATGACACCGGGAAGGTAAAATGGGAAATTGGGCACAATTTGTCAATTTTCACTTAGGGGTGTACTCAACGGTTTAGACATTTATGGCTGCGTGTTGTGTTATTTTGAGGGCACACCAAATTTATACTGTTAGGGTATGTTCACACAGCGTATTGCAGTACCTACCTATGAGCGCCACAATATGCCTGTTGTTGATAGTATGCGCTGGCAAGCATGTACTTTCAACAGTACAACGGTCCTGCCTCCTATTACTTTTGTTTACCCCCGCGTACAATCGGCCGAAAGAAGGGACATATCACTTCTTTTTAGGGCACACAGTACACACCGGGAAATACGCTGGTTTAACATAGCACTTAATGGGTGCTATGGTTTTACCCTTTTTTGCAAGAGCATACTTCGAGTGCATTGCAATTATGCACCGAATTACGCCCCACAAGTATATCACGTGAACATACACTAATACAAGCTGTACACTGACTACTTTACATTGTATCAAAGTGTCATATCTTCAGTGTTGTCCCATGAAAAGATATAATAAAATATTTACAAAAATGTGAAAGGAGCACTCACTTTTGTAAGATACTGTATATAGTATTTCATTAGTGTTGTTTATTTGGGCAGTTTTGAGCATCTTATGTTATGCTTGAATACTCCTTATTACGCACTTTGTGATATTTCCACATACATTCCTTCTATACGGCTGCAATTATTATGTGTTATTTGTATTTTGTGGCTTTTGTAGTGTACATTGTTGTTATTTACATCCATTATTTAGATATATTTGGTAGTCCTCATTTCATTTTGAAGATAGGTGTGTCAATAATTATTGGTGTAAAGTATGGCAGTCACGAGGTGTCATAGTAAAATGCATCTGTCTCACAAACTGATGCATTGTACAACACACATAAAAAATATCTCCCATTACTTGTGTAAGTATTGACTTCTCTAGACTTCTCTATTTGGTGTCATAACCCACCTTTAGAGATGGGCGAATTGATTCTAACGAAGTGGAATTCGTTTAGAATTTCAGGAAAACTTCAGTTCTGAAGTTTGGGGTACTTCGTGTGAACAAAGTGTGCTTTTGATTGATAAAATGGCTGCGAGCACATGGCGTTACATGGGGCAAAGCACTCTGGAAGGAAGAAGGGCATAGCCTGCATGACATGTGCAGAGATGAAGCCAATCAGAGACTATATAAGGCCGGGCGCGACGCTGGGAGCTCACACTCCTCTCAGTGTACTGATTAGGGAAGGTGCTGCCGCGGCTGATTGTGATAGCTCTTACTGAAGAACTGATTTTTATACAGCGATTTTTGTGGGGTGTCTCAGCTTGTCTCAGAGACTGCTTCTCTTAATGTTCTATTTCTGATTTTTTGGGGTATTGGATCTGAAGTCCAGTGTGCGTCCAGTGCAGCTGCATATACATTTTAATGCTATCTGCTCATAGCACATTGAACATCCAAGGGGATCTAAGCCAGTTCCTGTTGTATTCATTTAAAGAAACAGCGTTTTTACAATACAAATACCACTTCATTTTACGCTGCTCAATTCCTTTGTGCAATTTACATCCAGGGGTTAATTAAGCGTTGTTTTTGTGCTGTGGTGACGCCAAGAAACCGTCTTTTTCACCGCCAAAAAATACAAGTTTCCTTTAGCCTAATTCACAAGCGAAGGTTAATTACAATTTTTTCTCTTGTTGTGTAGCGTAGAAAACACGCAATTGTAACACGCTACAAAGCTAGTAGTTTGTGGCTGCTCAATTCTTTTGCGCAATTTACATCCAGGGGTTAATTAAGTGTTGTTCTGCTGCTGTGGTGACTCCAAGAAACCGTCTTTTTCACCGCCAAAAATTACAATTTTCCTGTACCATAATTCACAAGCGAAGGTTAATTACAATTTTTTCTCTTGTTGTGTAGCGTAGAAAACACGCAATTGTAACACGCTACAAAGCTAGTAGTTTGTGGCTGTTCAATTCTTTTGCGCAATTTACATCCAGGGGTTAATTAAGCGTTGTTTTTCTGCTGTGGTGACAAAAATAAACCGTCTTTTTCACCGCCAAAAATTACAATTTTCCTGTAGCATAATTCACAAGCGAAGGTTAATTAAAATTTTTTCTCTTGTTGTGTAGCGTAGAAAACACGCCATTGTAACACGCTACAAAGCTCGTAGTTTGTGGTTGCTCAATTGTTTGGCGCAATTTACATCCAGGGGTTAATTAAGCGTTGTTCTGCAGCTGTACTCAGTAAAGAAACTTTGTTTTTCACCGCCACAGAACAAATTCTGTAGCATAATTCATATCCGAAGGTTAATTAAGCCTGTTTGTGCTTTTATATTCAGTAAAATACACAGAGTTTTTAAAACACACATACAAGTCAATTTTTCTGCCCATTTGTGGAGCGCAATTTATATCCAAGGGTTACCAAGCTTGTTACTGGGTTCATTTGGAGTCAAATACAGGGTGTGTATTTATCATATATATATATATCTTCATCAAACAGTGTCTGTACATTTTAGAACAAACAGTATGTCAGACAGAGAGGTGGCAGGCTCTTCACCTGCGAGTGGCAGAGGCACAATCATTCCAGGCCCAGGTCGCAGCACAGCAAGGGGATGTCGCAGCAGGGGTCACTCGGTGAGGCCACAACTGCCGCTGTCATCTAGCGGCCGTGTGTTGTTCAGCAACCCAATGGTTCTTGATTGGTTGACTAGGTCATCCTCTTCCTCCCAGATGACATCTGACAACCCCAGCCAAGAGTCGGTGGGAACGTCAAGACACAACCCTTAGTTGGCATGGCCCGGGAGCGGGTCAGCGGCCCTCACCTGTCCTCAACCCGCCTCTGTCCCATCGGTTCCTCAGCCAGAGATCTACTATGTGGTCTGGGCTCAGCGCCACTATATAGCGAGGATGAACAATTTGAGGAGGGCAGTCAGCAGCTACTTGGCAGTGATGAAATGGGGCCAATATCCCCTGCTTCTTGCAGTAGGCGGCAAAGTATAGATGTTGAGAGTGGCATGGGAGGTCATGTTGTGAGGGGTCAGCCTCTGCATACCAAGACCGGTGATGAGGACAACAGTGACGATGAAACACAAATAGATGATGATGTAGCCGACCGCACTTGGGAGCCGGGTGAGGCAAGAGCTTCATCATCGTCAGGAGAAGAGGGCGTCAGCTTGCGCGTCAGGCAGCGGCGCAGCCAGCAAGTGGGTCGTGTGGCCGTGAGTCAGCAGGGGAGCAGTGTGAGGTCAGGAGCCAAGCGGCCACGGGGTAAAAAACCCACTTCGCAGGTCCAAGAAAGTAGCGGCACAGGGGCTCAGCGAGGCAGCGGCGGCAGTGGTCACTCAGTTCGGAGCGTTGGCGGTAAAATCCGATACTCGGCGGTGTGGCAGTTCTTTGCTAAGACACTGGAGGAGCCGAATATGGGTATATGTAGAATCTGTGGGCAGAAAGTGAAGCGTGGCCAGGGAGCTAACGTTGGCACCACGGCCCTGCGTCAACACATGCAGCGTCACCATCCGGTGGCCTGTGAGAAACGTGGCTCAGATGTGGTGGTCCATCCTGCCGCCGCAGCAACAGCAGCAGCAGCAGCGCCCAGTGGCACGCATGCCATTGCAGCCAGTCAAGGCTCCACCACCTCTGCAGAAGGGAGCTGTTTCTCTTTGACATCATCTCCCGGTCCAGATGCTCCTGCTCCTCGCTACTCATGGCGCCAGCAGTCGTTCAGCGAGGCGATTGCAAAGAGACAACAGTATGCGTCCAACCATCCTAAGGTGCAGAAGCTGACCGTAATCCTGTCCAAGTTGTTGGTGCTGCAGTCCCTCCCTTTCCAAATGGTGGACTCTGCACCGTTCAGAGAACTAATGGCTTGTGCCGAGCCGAGATGGAGAGTTCCAAGCCGTAATTTCTTTTCCAAAAAGGCACTTCATAAATATGTAGAACAGAAGGTGGGCCAGTCCTTGAGCTTATCGGTTTGTTCCAAGGTGCACGGCAGCGCGGACGTCTGGAGCTGTAACTACGGTCAGGGCAAGTACATGTCCTTTACGGCCCACTGGGTGAATGTGCTTCCGGCCCAGGCACACCAACAACTTGGACAGGAGACGCCGCTTTCTCCTCCACGTTGTCAAACTGCGGCTCCTGCGCCAATGTCCACCTCCTCCTCCTCCACCACCACCATCATCTCAGCCTCCACAAGTACTGCTCCATCATACCACATGTGTAGGGCACAGCGGTGTCACGCAGTTCTACACCTGGCTTGCCTCGGCGAACGAAGTCACACAGGGGAGGAACTGCTCCCCGTCATGCAGCAAGAAATCGATGTGTGGCTTTCTCCGTGCCAACTGCAAATCGGAACCATGGTGACGGACAATGGGAGGAACATGGTGTCCGCGCTGCACAGAGGAGGGATGGTCCATGCGCCCTGCATGGCGCACGTGTTCAATCTGGTTGTGAAAAGGTTCCTGAAGTCTTCCACTGATCTTCAGAAGATTCTGAAAATGGCCAGGAAACTGTGCATGCACTTCATCCATTCCTACAAAGCAAGGAACACCCTCCTCGAGTTGCAGCGGCAGAACGGCCTCCCCCAACACACTCTGATATGCGATGTTTCCACCCGTTGGAATTCCAGCCTGCACATGTTGGACCGACTGTATGAACAGAGAAAGGCCATTAACGATTTTTTGATGATCCAGGCGGACAGGAGTACTCCCCTGTGTAACTTTGATGTCAGCCAGTGGCAGCTCATGCGTGACACCTGCCGTTTGTTGAGGCCATTCGAGGAGGCGACGTTATTTGTCAGTCGCCAGGACTACAGGATGAATAACGTCATTCCACTGCTTCATGTCCTGGAACAGATGCTGAAAAATCTGTCTGGGCAGGGGACTGGAGACGTGGCGACTACATCTCGCGGCCACATGAGTCTGGTGGGGACTGAAATGGAGGAGGAGGACATTGGAGCAGAAGCATTGTCTGGTGAAATGAGTGGATTTTCTACCCAGGTGACAAGAGAGGAGGAGCAGGAGCAGCTGGAGGAGGTAGATGGAGATGAGGAAGACGAGGCAGATGACCCGCAAGCACCGTGGCAGTATACAGTGGAGATGGAGGCAGGGAGCCTCTCGGAGTCACTTGTGCAGATGGACCGCAGCATGCTGATTTGCCTGGCTAGTGACAGCCGAATAGTCAGCATCCGGCAGAGGGATGACTTCTGGCTCTCCACCCTATTGGACCCTCGCTACCAGTCCAAAATGGGAGCCTTTTTCCCAGCTATTGAGAGGGAGGACAAACTAAAATACTATAGGGAAATCCTCCGTAGTCAGTTGGCCGCTGCCTATGTGCGGCATCGTCCCTCCACTGACAGGTCGGACCGGGGGGTTCTTCAGCGCTCACGTACTACAGCCGCGGCTGCTGGGGGAAGGTGGGGGGGGGGGGGGTAGGAGCAGTACCAGCTCCATCAGCAGCAACCTAAGTCTGGAGTCACTGATGAGCAGCTTCCTTCACCCGCCTAGTGAGGAGGGCAGTCGCCAGCAGCAGCAGCAGGAGGACCTGGAGCAGACCGTGAACCAACAGGTGGTGGCCTACTTGGACAGCACTCTGCCACCCCAGTTAGAAGATCCGCTGGACTACTGGGCAGCCAAGGTGGATGTGTGGCCGCAACTTGCCGAGTTTGTAGTGGAGAAGCTGTCCTGCCCGCCCAGTAGTGTGACATCAGAGCGGGTGCTGCTGTGGCTGCTGCCATGACCTACACACTCTGTCATTGTCCGACTCTGTGGCCTATTCCTGTTTTTGCCACCTCCAGAAAGTCATTGTGCCACTGTTGGACCTCATGCTGCTGCTGTGGCTGCTGCCGTGACCTACACACTGTCATTGTGCCACTGTCTGACCTCATGCTGCTGCTGTGGCTGATGCCGTGACCTACACACTGTGTCATTGTCCCACTCTGTGGCCTATTCCTGTTTTTGCCACCTCCAGAATGTCATTGTGCCACTGTCTGACCTCATGCTGCTGCTGCCGTGACCTCCACACTGTGTGATTGTCCCACTCTGTGGCCTACTCCTGTTTTTGCCACCTCCAGATTGTCATTGTGCCACTGTCTGACCTCATGCTGCTGCTGTGGCTGCTGCCGTGACCTACACACTGTGTCATTGTGCCACTGTCTGACCTCATGCTGCTGCTGTGGCTGATGCCGTGACCTACACACTCTGTCATTGTGCCACTGTCTGACCTCATGCTGCTGCTGTGACTGCTGCCGTGACCTACACACTGTGTCATTGTCCCACTCTGTGGCCTATTCCTGTTTTTGCCACCTCCAGAATGTCATTGTGCCACTGTCTGACCTCATGCTGCTGCTGTGGCTGCTGCCGTGACCTACACACTGTCATTGTGCCACTGTCTGACCTCATGCTGCTGCTGTGGCTGCTGCCGTGACCTACACACTGTGTCATTGTGCCACTGTCTGACCTCATGCTGCTGCTGTGGCTGCTGCCGTGACCTACACACTGTCATTGTGCCACTTCTGACCTCATGCTGCTGCTGTGGCTGATGCCGTGACCTACACACTCTGTCATTGTGCCACTGTGTGACCTCATGCTGCTGCCGTGACCTACACACTGTGTCATTGTGCCACTCTGTGGCCTATTCCTGTTTTTGCCACCTCCAGAATGTCATTGTGCCACTGTCTGACCTCATGCTGCTGCTGTGGCTGCTGCCGTGACCTACACACTGTGTCATTGTGCCACTCTGTGGCCTACTCCTGTTTTTGCCACCTCTAGAATGTCATTGTGCCACTGTCTGACCTCATGCTGCTGTTGATGCCGTCAACTCCACACTGTGTCATTGTGCCACTCTGTGGCCTACTCCTGTTTTTGCCACCTCCAGAATGTCATTGTGCCACACTCTGACCTCATGCTGCTGTGGCTGCGCCGTCACCTCCACACTCTGTCACTGATGTTGCCACCTGAGCTCTCAGCTTGTTTTTTTTCCAGCTGTCGCTGCCATGACTTTATCAGGCTACATTCCCCCTTCAGTTTTTTGGTCAGTTTTGCCCTCTTAAGTGCCCAGGGAATTTTAGAGTGCAGCAATTCTAAGAGCGGCGGCAGTCATCTGCATGTCATACTAAAACACAACATTGTATGAAGACCAAACCAAGCTCCCTCTGCATATTTAAGCATGGCACAACCTTCTACAGCACCCTGCAGGCTCTGTGCAGCCTGGAAATAGCTGTTTTTTAACGTGATTCGTTCCGAATTACTTCGGGACGAAGTTATTTTTTGCCGCGAAATTCGGCGAAGTGAACGAACCGAATTTTGGGAAATTCGCCCATCTCTACCCACCTTCTCAGGTCTTGCAGGAAACAAAACACAAAGGGACACATGTATGAAAACTGTCTAGGTCTAGAATTCAGCGCCCCTCTCATTTTTCCAGAGCACTATATGAAATGAAAGGGGTGCCCTGATTTGTTGCTATAGGCAACAAAGTGAATTTTAGACCTGGATATTTTTCATACATGTGGCCCTAAGAGTCAGTTTTACCTGGAGTGTTCCTTTAATAACTGTACAAAGAAGACATTAAATGGATTGCAAAAACCCTGTACTGTGTTACCACAGCCTTGGACAGGGGACTCTAGGAAGCTGGGTTTGGCTAAACATATTTTTATGACCAAATCAAAATCACTTTGGTCATAAATCAGCTTAAAAGATCATTCAGGAGAGGGAGTTGCTGCAGACCATCAGGCAACCAGGCTTATGGAGCAGCCTACAATGCGAAAGCATGCAGGAGAAAACAACAAGAGCAATTGGAAAAATGACTTTTTGTACCAAAAAAAGTACAATGTAACAATTAGGCTATGTTCACACGGCTTAATTGTGGGGCGTAATTATGCCCCCCGCAATTACGCCGTGTGGACGGGGCGGGAGCGGGGGCCTGGCGCCTCGCCGGCCCATAGACTATCATTACTAGCAGCGCGTATACGCCGCTGGTAATTCACATGTCACTTCTCTCCCCGCTTGGCGGATTCTCCGAGCAGGGAGAGGAGACGTAATCCATAGTTCTCTATGAGAATTGTGGATTATCGTAATGCCTGGGCCGTATTTCAGCCCGTAATTCACTCAGTACGCCGCGAATTACGGGCTGAAATACGTGCCCAAATAAGCCGTGTAAACAGCCTTACAAATGCATTCAAAGGAGTTCATTGCCTTTGAGGACACAACTCATTTTAAAGGGTACAGGGATTTTTTTTCTCTACATTCTCTACATTCCCACCTGGAGAGCTATAAGGGTACGTCCACAGGAAGATTGTGCATGCTCCAAGTTTCTAGGAACGCTGAAAATCCGTTCAGTGTAGACTACTGAACGGATTTTCTATTAAAGTCTATGGGTAAAAAAACAAACGTTACCATCGGGTTTTGGGCTTTTTTAGTGTTCAACTTGAAATATAAATGATATGTTGTAGGGGTTGTCTACCTTTTTTGTTGTTAATTTTCTGGTTATTAGTGCCCATTTAAAATAACAATAATAGAAAAAAAAAAACATGTTATCACTTCTCCTCACCTCCGTTCCACTCTCTCCTCTCTTCTTCCAAACAAGGACGTCACAGATGCAGCAGTCACGTGCCTCTGTCTCACATAACTGCTCAGAGAGCCCACTTTTTTTTTATATTAGATGGTCACTACTGGCAGGAAAATAATAAAAAAATAAAAATAAAAAAAGGAAGAGGTGGACAACCCCTTTTATTTTACTGCACGTTAATACAATTTTTGCAGAGAATAAACAAGCAAAAAAGATCATTTGTATGTCAAAGCATTTGAACACTTAAAAGCATAGCAGAACTGTAGTGTTCACTAGTACCATTAACGGGTACATATAGCTTTTTGATCACCTTTTATTGCAGTTTGTGAGAGGCAGGATAAGGAATTGTTCTTTCTTATGGCATTCACCTTGCAGGTAAAATTACAATTTCTGAAGTCTATGTACTTTTTTTGTTCATATAAAAACGCATTACGGGTGACATGTAAGAACAGGGCTGTGCCAGTTTTCTGGTGTCAAAAAGCTGTACTAGACCTGTTCTAAAGATGTCTGAATAGCCTCATTCCAAACTTTGGCGCGATAAGAGCAGGAGCAGCACTTTTTAATGTGCCAAAGATTGGGGGCGTTCTGGGGGTGTCGCACCACATTCATAGAATTAGACACATTTATGATTTTTTTTACGCCAAACTTTAGCGCATAACAATTAGAACAGCCAAAGTTAAAGGTCGTCTGCCTGAGTTGTCGTATTGGCACTACAATGCGCATGTATGTATGACCTGCAGAAGAACAGGTTCATACATTGTGGCGCATTCTACACTTCCTAAAAGCGATTTAGAATAGGCCTGTTAGCGCCAACATTCATACATGTCGCCCTACAGGTACATAAAAGCACCATATAATTGCTTGAGCACTCATACAATGTATTGCAATACTTCTGGCAGGGCCAAATAGGAGTACAAAGATGGCAGACCGGGGCTGGGAGTAGATTTTAATAGTTCCCTGGCTGCCATGACAACCCATTGGCACTTTGGCAAACAAAGGGAGCTCGAGCCACTTCATTCTCTGTTTAAATGCTGCAGTCACTATTGACCATGGAATCAAAGAGGTTAAACAGACGGAGTATGTTACAGCTGACAACTGGTGCTGATGGCATAGATTCAGCTCCCGCACCTGAGCCATCAGTGCACCGTTCACATACAGGGGGTTGCTGGAGGTAGATATATTACTACTTTAGAAGGATAGCATTTGCCATAACATTAGATTGGTGTGGATCTCACCCATAATATCTCCCCTGATCCCAAAAACATAGGTGTATAAAGCAGCATTTGAGGTAATACACAGTAGGTAGCCTTGTGCAGTGAAAAGTCTATAAAGGAGCTAAAACTCTTAGGGCCACATGTATGAAAACTGTCTTGGTCTAAGACTTTCTTTGTTGCCCATAGCAACCAATCAGCGTTCCCCTTACATTTTCTCTAGCGCTCTGAAAGAATGAAACGGGCGCTCTGATTGGTTGCTATGGGCAACAAGGAGTCTTTGACTAAGAGAGTTTTCATACATGTCCCCCTTAGTGCAGCACCTTCATTCTGAAGAGCAGTGGGGGTCCTACCACTACTTACTCTCATGGAAATAAACCCCTTGTCCAAAATTCCTGAGATAAATATCCAGACAACTGTGTTAATATAATTATGAGCTTTATGCGACTGTCTTTTTAAAACAGGACAGATCCAGGCAATACACGATGTATTTATATTTCAACTACACATATAAAGCATTACAGTATAGCGTCTGAGAGACATCATGTCTAAAACGCTGGTCAAACTCAGAGCTGAACTCACTATTCTCCTAGTTTTAGGAGCTGCAGCAACTCACTGCTGCTTCTAATGAGTTAGGGCATGTTCTGCTGAAGCAAATTATGGTAGATTTAAAAAAAATAAAAAAAAAACAACAAAAAAAAACCACTGTGTAATAGGCTTTAGATAGAATTATGTATCTCAGAATGCAGTGCAGTATAGGGGGGCTTTCACACAGGCCAGTTATTGGCCAAACATTAATAGAAACATTCATTCATGATGAGTATCCTTTGTGAAAGACCCTGCAGTCAGCCCATGAATGAGCTCAGTCATCAACTAAAAGCTTACCATTTGTCAGCAGTGCATCTCCCTGTGTAAAGAGAGTTAGCGCTGCCAACAGGAATAGTAGAGAACGGCCACCTCAATGATTGTAAGTAATGAACAATCCTTTGTGCCCCTATTAGCTCTCTGACAACAGAGCAGTGTGCCGATCAGTGCTCCTAAGGCTATGTCTACACAGCACAGGTTTTTGATCGGATTTACAGTGGATTCAGTACAGGCAGTCCCCGACTTACACTGTTTCGACTTACACCCATCCCCTAGTTACAAACGAAGACTTATGGGGCATGCTGGCACTTGTAGTTCCATGTTCCACAGCAGATAGTAGCTGTGGAACAACAAGTTCCAGCCTGCCAAAGCAGCACATGAGGTGAAAATGAAGTGAAATCCTCTTAACAGGGGCACAGACAGCGAAACGAATGTAAAAACCCTTCCCTGCACTTGCCAAAACTAAAAAGAAACCTTTTGTGCTGGAGTTATAGTTAATACATGTACCTGTTCCGACTTACATACAAATTCACCTTAAGAACAAACCTACAGTCCCTATCCTGTTCGTAACCCGGGGACTGCCTGTATTTAGAACCCAATGAAAATCCGACTGTACCCAGTGTTGTTTAGACCACAATAGAAAATCCATGCTGTAGTCTACACAGCACCGATTTTTTACTGAGGACTTCTAAATCGCCGGCCGTACGGTGGAAGAGAGAACATGAGAACATGTTCTATCTTCTGCCGGATTCCCATCGGATTCTCGTAGTCTCAATGTACGGGGCCGGCTGGAAATCTGACCGAGTTTTTTTTTGCGCAAGAACTGCACCAAAAACCACAGTGCGGTGAAGTTAAATTACCGTCGGATTTCCTACGGTATTTTAACTAAGCTGTGTAGACAGTCTCAAGGGCATCTATCTATCCAGGGAGAGATGGAAAATAACATAGGACACAACAGCAGAATTGTGCCTGCAGCTCTGAGTGTGGCTGGTGTAGAAGCCATAAAATGATATGTGTCCCTTGGCAGAAATACTGCTAATATCTTACAATCACTTTAGGTTTAGATCTTGTTAAGTTACTTGCAATCAAAGAACATGCAATGTAAGACTAGTCATCTACAAGAAACGTGTCTGCCGCCAGCCCCTGATATGCATGGGATAAATGTCAGTAACGTGTGAGGAGCAGCAGCAAAATATGAGACGCTGAGAACATGTTACAATATAGTGTTCATTATAAAGTTTGTGCATCCAGCACAGCAGAAACTAGTAAACCTGAGGATGGTTCAGATACGAACAGTATAAATGTCTCTGCATAGGTTTCGGAGCAGGGTCAGTGCACATTTATATACCACTGGATGGAGGCTTCAATATCTTTGGTCACAGAGAGATTTGTGGGGCCACAGTGTCAGTATGTGGGGGAGCTCAAGATAAACAGTTTCTCCTCCTCCTTGCGGATCCAGCGCAGAAGACGGGAGACACCGTTCACAGCTGAAGATTTCGTCCCCAAGGGACTGAAACATACATAGAGTTCAAAAGCTTCCGTCACCTGTAAAGAGCACAAGAATCATAAGATGAAACACTCACAAGTTCGGCTGAAATATTCATGCAAGACTGTCAGGACTTGTGCAACGTGGGAGGAGTAATGAGGACTCTACTGGTCACTGCAGGGTGTCATTTCACCTGTCTGGTTGCAGTAGATCACACTGAGGCAATGCCGTTGCTTAGACAGCCGCATGATTCATGACATGCTTGCTCTACAGGACCATTTTTTAGGATCTCATATTATTTACAGCTGTTGGTTTTGTTACAGTCCATCAGGGCCCCATCTTGCATCAAGCTGGAAATAACCAGAAGTTTTATAGATTCTAACTTTATGCGATGTTAAAAATTTGTGTAAACTTTTTTTTATTTTTATATAAACTTACTTGGTAAAATCCAAAAAACAGCAATTATAACATTTTTCTGGTTAGCTTTTATAATATCACACTAACTAAAGTGCTAAAACATTAAGGGCAAGATGTCCGAAAATTGGCGGTGCTACGTCAGTTTTTAGGTGCATTAAATAAGTGTAACGTACGCCAGAAAGTCCGACCCTATCAAAAATCTGGCGTCAGGTGTACCTTGCATAGTAAGCATAATGCGCCTAAAAATGATGCGCTGTGCGCCTCCATAACGAAATGCGCCTTAATAGGCGCATAGCACCTCAGTGCAAGTGTAACTATGGTTCAGGCACTTTAAATATGTGTTAGCACATTCAATACTGTAATGATAAGCTATGCTCTTCATGTGTGATGTCCCGATACGGCTTACATCTTACCAATGAAATGTTTGCCGCGATATCATCATAGAAGCGGCATCATGCCCCTTATCGAGGCACATCGCGCACAGAGCAGCATAGCTATCATACAAGTTATATGAATGCGCCTAACACATACTTGTAAAATTGAAATGCGCCTGCACATTATACTTTGTAAGAGTGCTTGGCCTCTCAACAGGCTTTCGTTATGGAGGGCACACGTGTAATTTTTAGGCGCATTACAATATGTATTCCAGGACAACTAATGACTCTAGTTTTGTTGTACACACAGTTCATACATTCAAAATTAGGTGTCAAAAGAGGTTTTACGCAATAAAGACAAAAAACCTGGCGTGGCTGTCTGTGGAATGTCGCCCTAAGTGTAAATGTAACTCAATTGATCTCAGCATCTGAAAGAGGCCCTCTCCTTTCACACAAACACACGAATGTGATGTGTGGTGTCGACCAGTGTCATGAGGATAATAGGTTGTCAGGCCTAGCCGTCTGTCTCGCAGGGTATCATAGTAGAGTCATGTTACAAAATTGTCTGCAAAATACTGTATTGCAGATAGTGTAGAATGATTGGTCCCACGAGGGTCAAGTACCCAGACTGACTAAAAGTACAAAGGAGAAAAAAAAAAACACACACGCTCAGTAATGTCACATGTGATTGTGGTCCATATTTAGGGCCGTAAATATTAAGAGAATATGGATTACCTGTACGTTTTCCCGAGGTATTACCGCCGTGAAGAAAGAAGTTGACATATCACTTCTTCCCTGCACTTAATGTCTATTGAGAGTGGCACAGACAAAAAAATTTTTTTTAGTTTGGAAGTGCAGGAAAGGTTTTACATTTATTTTGCGTTCTGTGCCCCTCACTTTCACACTTCTCTGGTGTGGGTGTCATGGTGTGGGAATATTTTCTTGGCACTCTTTGGGCCCCGGTACCAATTGGGCTCGTTGCAAACCTTGTTGAACAGCCCGAAAAATTGAGGCAGTTTTGAAGGCAAAAAGGGGGGCCAACCCGTTTCTAGCAGGTGAAAATAATAAAAAGTGGCGGGGAGGTATTGTGTTAGGGACATTTTAAAGTATGTGTTGGCACATTTTATAACTTGTAATAAAACTATGCTCCTTCTGTGTATTGCCCGAAGGGATTCTACTTACCAATTGAATTTTTGTGCCCCGATAGCTTCTTAGAAGGCATCTAATGCCCCCATCAGGCACTCGCGAAGAGGGCATATTAAACTTACAAGTAATAAATGGCCTAAACATCTTGTAAAATGTGAAAGCCCTAACAATATAATTTGTAATGAGGTATGCACCCTAAAGGCGCATTTCGTTATGGAGGGCACAGCGCAAATTTTTAGGCGCTTACAAAGGTCATTCCCGGCCCAAAAAAATGCACCTTTTTGGGGTAAACATTCATTTACATTCAAAATTAGGTGTCAAAAGCGGTTTTAGCGCAATATAGACAAAAAAACCTGGCGTTGGCGTGTTGGGAAATGTCGCCCTAAATGTGTAAACTGTAAATTCAATTTGATCTCAGCATCTGAAAGTTGAGCCCTTCTTCCCTCTCTTCACACAAACACACAATGTGATTGTGTGGTGTCGACCAGTTGTCATGAGGCATAATGAAGGTTGTCAGGCCTGCCGTCTGTCTCTGGCAGGGTATCATAGTAGAGTCATGTTACAAAATTGTTCTGCAAAACTACTGTATTGCAGAATAGTGTAGAAGTGATTGTGTCCCACAGAGGTCAAGTACCCCAGGACTGACTAAAAGTACAAAGAGAAAAAAAAAATACACACACGCCAGTCTGTTCACATGGTGTATTTGTGGTCCATATTTCAGGGCGTAATAATTAAGAGCTATGATTACCTGTCGTTTTCCCCGATGCGTATTACACGCCGTGAGAAAGAAGTGACATATCACTTCTTCCCTGCACTTAATGTCTATAGGAGCCGGCACAGACAAAAAAAATTTTTTTTAGTTTTGGATAGTGCAGGAAAGGGTTTTTACATTTATTTTGCTGTCTGTGCCCCTCACTTTCACCTCACTTTGTCTCTCATGTTCTGCTGTGGTATGCTGGCACTGGTAGTTCTACAGCTACTAGCTGCTGTGGAACATGGAACTACAAGTGCCAGCATGAAGCACCACATGTTTAACACATGTACTAATCAGCACCCATATCATTAGCACATGTGTGGTGTGGAATGCTGGCACTTGTAGTTCTATAAATGCCAGTATACCACACATGTACAAATTTTATGGTTGTTGGTTTATACATTACTTTATTTTGTATTGAAGCCAGCCAGGAAGGGAGGGGGAGGCAGCCGGGAACAGTAAGAACAGATCTGGTGTGCGGGGGCTGATAGCGCAAGACCAAGGGAGAGCTGTTGTGGTGGCCTGGAGACGGAGGTTCCCATCGCAGGTGGATGGGCGAAATAAGGCAAAAAAGAGCTGCTGTTATGTGCCGGCCAGAAGACGCAGTGGGCAGAGGAAGGTCTGCAACATTTTTATGGGCCCTAACTCAATGTGTAATGTGAGCACGCTGAGCCACGCCCCATATGTCTTCATTTGTAACTGGGAGACAAATGTAAGTCAGAGTCTTTCAAAACACCCCCTTTTGCCATTTTACAAATCCAAAAAATAGGAAGACTTTAAACACAATTATAAAAACCATAGGAAAAAAATATATACTATATTCCAAAAATGTTTTTTTTGGTTACTTTGCCTTCCCAAAGATCTGGAATACAAAGTAATCAATTAGTCACATTTATCCCACTTAAAGGGTTGTCTCGTTACAGCATTTGGCAGCCTTTTCTGCTGGTTGCCAAGCAGAGCTTGTGAAATGAAGGGGCATGTTTCTTCTCCCAGCAAGGCGTATCTTTTCTCTCTGCAGACACGCCCCACAGTGTGCACGTGATGATTCATTCTGTGTGAGCAGGGGGAATGGAGAAGTTCTCAGCTATCTGAGACTAAGGTCATGTGCACACAGCAAATAACAAAATGCCATTCAAAATACGATAGCATTTCAGTATTTGCTGTGTAAACATAGCCTAAGGAATCTCTGAAAGTGAAAAGCTAAATGTAACTCGATAGTGTATAGCTAAATTTCTTGCTCTCTCTACATACTTTGTAACTAGAATAGGCATTTGACATTCAAGACGCTGGGAAAGATGGGCGATTTTTTTTCTCTGTCTCTCACATAGTGATTTATCCTGCAGATTATTATATCTCTGACCTCTACAGATCTTCAGAACAAACCTATATGCTTTATCTGTGTGTGTTTACATGGGACTGCACACCTGTCTCCCAAGTGGTTTATGTGGGACTGCGTATCTGTCTCACAAAAGGTTTTTTTTATGTGGGACTGCATAGCACAGCTGTATTCTCTCTTGGTTTGTGATTTACGTTAAACTGCGCATCCAAGTCACAAAAGTTATTTACATGGGACTGTACAACTGTGCCGCAAAAGTGTTTTACGTGGGACTGCACAGCTGCGGTCTCTGCTTGCGATTTACGTGGGACTGCGGATCCGAGTCACAAAAGTTATTTACGTGGGACAGCATAATATAGCTGCGCTCTGTCTGCGTTTTACATGGGACAGCACATTCGTGTCACAAAAGTGATTTACATGGGACTGTACATCACAGCTGTGTTATTTCTGTGTCACAAAAGTGATTTACATGGGACTGCGCATCAGGCATAAAAGTGATTTACGTGGAACTGCACAGTAGTTTTATGTGTGACTGCACACGTGGTCTGGTACCACACTTGCCCATCCTACTTGGTTTCTAAGGCCAGCTTTGGATTTCTCTCTTCCCCTGCACCCTACAAGCAAGGGAGTGGCAGCTACAAGTGTGGGAAGTTTCATATTGTAAAATATGAAACCGGTGTGGACCTGTTATGAACTGTTAGGCTACACACACACGCCGATGCGGCGTACACCAGCTTCCAATCCAGGCAGGGGGGAGACCAGTCGTAGAATGTATAAATTCTAATACTTTGTTCCAAAAATTCTTTAAAACATGCAGATTACTCTCAACATGAGGTATAGAATTACGGGGGTATTGCGTTCAAGATTTAATCATACCCACGCCGACGCGTTTCGAGAGGTGACTCTCTTACTCATGGCTACTCAGGTAGTGAACTAGGCGGTCATGAGATCTCTATTTAAATCGCACGAGGCAATCAGAAAAACCTGACTTGCTACGTTACTCTGCCTCGCAACAAAGCTGCCGTAATATAAACACACTAACAATTAATAACAGTAATGTTATAAAAACAATAGATATACATTACTTGTAAGGAATACTCATTGTTATAATCATATCCCGCAATACTTGAATTAAATGGGGCTGTTACATTAGGTGCTGCACTATATAAATAACTATAACATGAGATAAACAATGCAACTAGTATAAACAGACATACCACTGAATGGGAATTTAAACACCGCACTAGCAGTGAGGGATTGCAACATGTTAATACTGATATGTAATATCCTGCTTTGTATTTAATCCCTGTGGGACTTGTGTGGAAAGGTGGAAAATCCATCAAGCCTCTCTGGCGAAAAATTTTTATGTAAATCGCCACCTCTTATTGACCGCATCACCTTCTCTATGCCAATAACAGAGAAGCTTGATAGATCCCCCCCCCATGAACTTCAAAGAAGTGTCTTGATACAGCTGAAGCTTTAAATGAGCACGGTTTCAAACTATCAGAGAGGTGTCTACGAATTCGAATTTTCAGGGGACCCGATGTACAACCCACATATTGTACTTTACATGATTTGCAACTGATCAAGTACACGACAAATTTGCTATTACAATTAATGTGGGTGGAGATAGAGAACACTTTTTCATTGCTAAAGGAAAGAAATTGCTCTGTTTTTTCTACATAGTGGCACACCGTACATACGGAGTGACCACATTTGAAAAAACCCTTTGGGCAGTGTTCACACGGCTTATTCAAGTCGTAATTGCGGGACGGATTTCGCCCGCAGTTACGGCTTGAATAAGGGGCGGGGCGCGGGCGCTGCCCACCGGCCCCATAGACAATGCATTATTTACGGCGCGTACGCGCCGTAAATAATGTGCATGTCACTTTCTCCCCCTGCGGGGAGGAGCGACGGAATCCATAGTTCTCTATGAGAACTGTGGATTACCGTAATGACAGGGACGGATTGGCGCCGTACTGCAGCGCAAATCCGGCGCGCGGTACTGCTCCAATCTGCGCCCAAATAAGCTGTGTGAACGAGGCCTTACGGTTAACCAAGGGTTATTTTCCTTCCTTTTTGGAACAAGTAGGCTGGGAGATAATAGAGAACTTAGGTTAGGTGCTCGTCTTGAAACGAACCTAACATTATAAGTTAGAACTTCCTTGATCTCTGGATTGATAAAAAGCAATGGTAGGTGTCTCTTGACTATTTCAGTGAACTGCCTACTATACCTAGTACTGAATGTAACGTTCCTAGATTCTGATTGTCTATTTCTGCTCCTGGAACTGATGTCTAAAAGTTTGTTCCTATCAATTCTATCGGTTTTCTTAACCGCTGCATCTAGAACTGCTTGTTTATAGCCTCGCTGTTTCAGATTGATACACAACTCTCTGCAATGATTTTTAAATTGCCCATTGTTACTGCTGTTTCTTTTCAAGCGGCACGTTTCTCCGACTGGTAGGTTACGTAATACATGTCTGGGATGACATGAGGATGCGGCCAAAATGGAGTTTTTGGCTGTAGGTTTTTTGAATGGATCGACTGATACCGATTCACCTACACATGTAGATGTCAGCGTCACGTCCCAAAAAATCAATGCGTGTGTTATGCTGCTGACTGTTGAATCTGAGATTCCTGGAATTGTCATTTAGATACTGCACAAAATGACTGACCATATCTTCCGGCCTGGTCCAGATGAACAGCATGTCATCTATGTAACGACAGTACCAGAAGATATGGTCCGCAAAAAAACATTATCCTCACCAAACAGATAAATCTCCTCAAAAGCACACATATAGATCCCTGCTAGTGACGGGGAGAACCTGGCCCCCATTGATGCTCCACATTTCTGCAAAAAAAATTTACCATCAAACATCAAAAAATTGTGAGTCAAAAGACAATCAACGGCTGTGACCATAAATTCCTGTTTGTGTAAAGAAAAAGAAGTGTGTTTCAACAGAAACTGACGCAAAACAATTAGCGCCTGATCATGTGGGATCAAGGGGTACAGACTCTCCACGTCACATGTGACCCATATCCCATGCGTGGGCCACTGGATTTGCTCCATAACTGCAACTAGTTGTTTTGTGTCTCTGAGATATCCAAGGATATTAACAACATAGGGCTGGAATTGCGTATCCGCCCATCGTCCCAGTTGCTCATTCAATGAGCCAATGCCTGAGACGATGGGTCGGAAAAGAGGAGGAAATGTGTTTTTATGAATTTTTCGTAATGCATGATATATGGGAATAATCGGGTTATCAGGTATCATTTTATCCGCCAATTTTAGTGGAAGTAAACAGAAGTTCCTCAACAGCAACAAAAATAGTAATCAGTGCACGCCAGCAGACCTGGATCTGGGTCAAAAGGTAATGATAAATTGAAAAACGGAGGCAGCACTTCAAAAAATAAAGATTTAATGTACCCAAAGAAACAGCAACGTTTCGGCCCTAAACAGAGCCTTTTTCAAGCGGACCAAACAGTGCAATAGGCGAGTATATATAGGAAGTGACATCATCAATTAAACAAGTGAACAATCACAGTGATTAGAAACATGTTCTTACAGTAATTTACAATACCACGTGTATCTATAAGAAAACACAATGTGTAAATACAATACAGATCGCAGTCAAGTGTCCTCAAGTGTTAATGGTTATGTGCAAAAGAGTGTTCATTATCATGAACAGAATGAAAACAAAGTGATTACATCAAAAAAATGACAGGTGAAGCGATTGATAGCTTGATTAAGCATAATCCTACTCACTAGAACCGGATCGCGCACAGCACACTGTTCCAGCGTCCTAGAGAACGAACTGTGCACGCGCGGACAAGCAAAACCCGCGCACGCGCAAAACAGAGTAACAACCTGCAAGGAAGGGATCGCGGCGTCCAACTGAATGAACTGAGCATGCGCAAGAATAGAAACCTAGCGCATGCGTACTGCATGGGGCATCCGTGATAAATGGCATATATCAAGCACCAGCAATACATCTGTTTCAAAGGAGTAAATAGGCTACAAATAGTGTTAGGAACTGTGATCTTAATACTCTAATATTACCATGTGGATTATCTAGCAGGGTGTAATGAATGATCACGTCCAATGTGCAGTCATAAAAGGGAAAACTTAATTGACCCTAAAATAGAAAGTCCGTCACCTTATGTATCAACATAATACCCCAAATATAACCCAGGGCAAAACGTCAACACAAAGGGGCTCATACATGGCCTCCTCAAATTAATGACGAAGCCATGGTTAAGCCACAACAGACACCAAAATAGGGGCGCAATATTCATAATATGACAGCGCTATAGTCCCTGAGACATTGCACAAAAACAAAAGCCTAACTCCAATAGTTTCACCAACAGCCGGAAAAATCCAAGAAACTCAAATGGAACAGTGGCGGCAGAAGATCCAGTTCAGTGGTATTACATTCTGAGAATAAAAGAAATAAAAATTAATGAAAAATAATTAGACTTTACATTAAAAAGTAAAAGAAAAAAAAGAACATTTCAAATAAAAAAATATACATGTGCCAATTATACAGGGAAAAATGTTTTGTGAAACCACAAAGGACCCAGAGAGAAAATCTAGTAGTATAACAGTGGGATATCACTCAGGAAGGAATTCCTTTAAAAAGAACGACACATCTGAGGAAGCACCTTAAACTCCAAATTCAAACCCATGGGTTGTAAAGTATTTAACTTATGGATCCATTTCAACTCTCTATATTTCAAGGTTAATTTACGATTTCCCCCTCGTTTAGATATAGGGACATGATCGATAATCATAAATCTAAGGTCATCAGCATTATGTTTAAAATCATGAAAATGTTTGGGCACAGGCAGATCGAGCTTTCCAGTGCGAATGGTCGACTTATGCTTACGTATGCGCATCCTACATTCCTGAGTTGTTTCACCCACATATAAAAAACCGCAAGGGCATATCAAGACATAGATCACATAACTGCTCCTGCAGGTGAGAAAAAAATTGATATTCCATAATTTTTTTGTTACTGGATGAGTGAATACACTCCCTTTAATTAACTGTTTGCAGCAATGACATCCTAAACATGGAAAACAACCTGTTTTTAATGGGCGTAATGTCCTCTGTCCATCTGACAACTCAGGTTTAATATTAGAGGAAACAAGAAAATCTTTCAAATTTTTATTTCTCCTATACACCATTCTGGCATACTAAATTCTGGAACCAAAGGGAAATTATCCTTAAGAAGATGCCATTCCCTCCTAATGACATCCCTGATCTTATTGGAAAGAGCAGAAAACGAACAAAAGTAATGCGAGGACTCAACAAAACCTTATCTTTAGGTTTCAATAGCACAGTTCTATCAAGAGACTCTGCTTTACAACGTTGAGATCTAATTAATTTATTTATCAGGATAGCCTCGTTTATGAAATTTGTTGCCCATTTCATTAAGTCTATTTTTAAGTATAGGAGGTTCATCTACAATGTGTTTGACCCTCAAGAATTGGCTATAAGGTAAGGAATCTAGCATGGATCTAGGATGAAAGCTGTCATAATGTAGCAGATTGTTTCTATCGGTATGTTTTACAAAAATATCTGTAATCAATCCGTTACCCTTTTTCTGAACAAGTGTATCAAGAAATTGGATCTCAACATCGGATGATGACATCGTAAATTTAATGTCAGGATCCATATTATTTAAGAATGAAAAGAAATCATCCAACTGCGCAGAAGAGCCTCTCCACACTACAAAAATGTCATCTATGTATCTCAACCAACAGACTACATGTCTGAAATGGTGAGATACATAGACTGACTCCTCCTCCAAGTGGGCCATAAACATGTTGGCGTACGTGGGCGCCACATTGGAGCCCATGGCCGTCCCCCTGCATTGAACATAAAATTGATTCTGGAAACAAAAATAGTTTTCAGTAAGAATAAATCCAGAATAAATTGTTTCAGGTGTGGAGATAAATCTGTAGTGTCCAGAAATTTGCCTACAGTACAAATACCCCTAGAGTGATTAATGGAGGTATATAAATTCTTAACATCGAACGAGACCAATATATCTGAATCTCTAATTTTTAAATCATGTATCTTGTTCAAAAATTCTGTAGTATCTTTTATAAATGATCTTTTATAAACAACTCAGGAATGTAGGATGCGCATAAGTAAGCGTAAGTCGACCATTCGCACTGGAAAGCTCGATCTGCCTGTGCCCAAACATTTTCATGATTTTAAACATAATGCTGATGACCTTAGATTTATGATTATCGATCATGTCCCTATATCTAAACGAGGTGGAAATCGTAAATTAACCTTGAAATATAGAGAGTTGAAATGGATCCATAAGTTAAATACTTTACAACCCATGGGTTTGAATTTGGAGTTTAAGGTGCTTCCTCAGATGTGTCGTTCTTTTTAAAGGAATTCCTTCCTGAGTGATATCCCACGGTTATGCTACTAGATTTTCTCCCTGGGTCCTTTGTGGTTTCACAAAACATTTTTCCCTGTATAATTGGCACAAATAGTGCTATGTATATTTTTTTTATTTGAAATGTTCTTTTTTCTTTTACTTTTTAATGTAAAGTAATTATTTTTCATTCATTTTTATTTCTTTTATTCTCAGAATGTAATACCACTGAACTGGATCTTCTGCCGCCACTGTTCCATTTGAGTTTCTTGGATCTTTCCGGCTGTTGGTGAAACTATTGGAGTTAGGCTTGTGTTTTTGTGCAATGTCTCAGGGACTATAGCGCTGTCATATTATGAATATTGCGCCCCTATTTTGGTGTCTGTTGTGGCTTAACCATGGCTTCGTCATTAATTTGAGGAGGCCATGTATGAGCCCCTTTGTGTTGACGTTTTGCCCTGGGTTATATTTGGGGTATTATGTTGATACATAAGGTGACGGACTTCTATTTTAGGGTCAATTAAGTTTTCCCTTTTATGACTGCACATTGGACGTGATCATTCATTACACCCTGCTAGATAATCCACATGGTAATATTAGAGTATTAAGATCACAGTTCCTAACACTATTTGTAGCCTATTTACTCCTTTGAAACAGATGTATTGCTGGTGCTCGATATATGCCATTTATCACGGATGCCCCATGCAGTACGCATGCGCTAGGTTTCTATTCTTGCGCATGCTCAGTTCATTCAGTTGGACGCCGCGATCCCTTCCTTGCAGGTTGTCAATCTGTTTTGCGCGTGCGCGGGCTTTGCTTTGTCCGCACGTGCGCAGTTCGTTCTCTAGGACGCTGGAATAGTGTGCTGTGCGCGATCCGGTTCTAGTGAGTAGGTTTATGCTTAAGCTATCAATCGCTTCACCTGTCATTTTTTTGATGTAATCACTTTGTTTTCATGCTGTTCATGATAATGAACACTCTTTTGCACATAACCATTAACACTTGAGGACACTTGACTGCGATCTGTATTGTATCTACACATTGTGTTTTCTTATATATACATGTGGTATTGTAAATTACTGTAAGAAAATGTTTCTAATCACTGTGATTGTTCACTTGTTTAATTGATGATGTCACTTCCTATATATACTCACCTATTGCACTGTTTGGTCAGCTTGAAAAAGGCTCTGTTTAGGGCCGAAACGTTGCTGTTTCTTTGGGTACATTAAATCTTTATTTTTTGAAGTGCTGCCTCCGTTTTTCAATTTAATTTTAGTGGAAGGACACCCTGATTAACACCCATTTTCAAAATTTCTTTTAAAGTGTTGCTATATTTGGAGGTTGAGTGACTAGCTAGAGGAATATAGGTGTTATGATCTCCTAAAATTTGTAAATTACATGCCCTGTATAATTCAGTATCCATTAATACTATGGCCCCTCCTTTGACTGCGCTGCACACTATCAAATCTGAATTATCTTGTAACTCCTGTAGCGCTAGCTGTTCTTTCCTGGATACATTTCTATGTTTGGCAGACTGCATCTGAGCGCACTGTTCCTTTAATTTAACCAAATCCTCCTCGACACGTTCTTGGAATATATCAAGTGTTGGAGGCCTTGAATTCACTGGGTAGAAATCCACATTTTTAAAGGGGTTGTCTCACTACAAGGATTGCTTTTTTATGTTAATGATCTTGCAAAAACAAGTCACTTTGAAATATGTGCCAATTAATAGTATCCTACCTATTCTGAGATATCACCTCTGGTATGGGCTGCATCAGCTCCTCAGGTCGCTATAGCTACAGACCTGTTTGATCTCTCCTGATAGGCTGCCAGCACTGGTAGCTATAGCTACAGACCTGGCTTCTACTGCAGCCTAGTAGAAGCCAGTAAACGCCCCTGAATTCAAAGTGAAACCAAGAAAACAGGACTGAGGTAAGATGTATTGATGTAGTGAGACAACCCCTTTAATATGAAAAGATGACGTAGAAGGAGTAGAGACATCAGATCTTATTGTATTATCAGTCTCGCTTTGTAATTCACTTAGAATAGAGACCCCCTTTAGGTCTTGAAAAATGGGAATCAGAGTCTCTTTAGATGTAATGTCAGCCGATGAGACAATTTCCAATGCCGGTTCTGGTGGTATTCGAGAGAAATGGTTTAACAAGGTTACTTGCCTCGCAAACCGGCTTACATCTAAGAGGGTCTCATAGACTTTGAAATCATATGTGGGACAGAAGCCTAAGCCTTTTGATAGGATTTGCAATTGATCATTAGAAATAATTTTAGCGGAGAGATTGATTATAGGGGAGGCTGACTCCTGGTCCTGCGTTGATTCCAAAAGACATCCAAAATTTCGTCCTGTGCTTCCTCCCCGCCCTCCGTATCCGTTTTTTGAGGCTGCTCTTGAGTGTCTACTGCTTCCGCCTTTCTCATGGTGTGTCGTATTTTCAACCAGCTCCCCCCTTCTATTGTAAGAATCTCTCCTGTTATCATCAATGGCGTGTGTGTGAGCAGGGCCGTCATCATTTGAGTCCTCCGAGATATTTGCTGATGTCTGGTCAGTGGAAGAGTCACTGTCGGAGAAGCTCACACTCCTATTACTCCTATATGAATGTCCTGAGCGGAATCTCCTCCGTAAGATAGATCTTGGCATTTCACCACTGCTCTTCCAGGTATAGACACAATTCATGGAGTAGTCCTTGGTGTCCCTCTGAAATTTATTTTGCTTAATGGCAATGATAGCTACTTCCAGTTTTTTGATGTCCGCATTCATTTTGTCCCAAGATGGCATATACATGGGATCTTGCTGGTAATTACCAACTGCTGCTTTGGCGGCAGCAATTTGTGGTTTGAAATCTTCCAATAGCTTCTTCTCTTCATTCACAATTAACCCCTTAACGACCGCGCACCGTCTTTTGACGGCGGCCGGTGCGGGTCGTTCGTCTGCAGCGACATCTTTTGACGTCGCTGCAGACATCGGGGTTTGCGGCGGCCGGCGCCGCAGCTGCGCTAGGATCGGGGCTGAACTACACAGCCCCGATCCCAGAGCATCTCCTGCAGGCATCGGGGAGCGGAGGAAACCTCCGCAACCCGATGCTTTAACCCTTTGATTGCGGCGGTGCGTTACCGCAGCGCAATCAAAGAGATCCCCTGCTCTGTCGGGTGATCGGAACGCCCGGTCACCCGACAGAGCTCAGGGACCGGCTGCACAGTCAGCTCTGGGGACCTAGCATGGCCCCAGAGTTGTCTGTGTAAGAAGCCAGTGATTAGGATGCACTGTGTGCTGTCCTAATCACTGCCTGTGCTCAGACTGACACAGATTAGCATGTATTAGCATATATGAATATGCTAATACATTACTAAGTGTAAAAAAAAAAAATTAAAAAAAATGTAAACAGTTCTCCTTCATGGGAGTAAAAAAAAACTACAACCAAACCCATAAAAAGTGTAAAAAAAAGAATAAAAAAAAGAATAAAAATAAATATTTAATAAAAAATAATTGTACATAAATTACACGCACAAAAAAACCTACACATATTTGGTATCCACACGACCGTAATAACCTGTAGAATTAATCTAAAAAGATATTAAGATTGAAAATAGAAAGGATAAAAAAAAAAAATTAAAAAAAAAAAAAAAAATTTGTAAAAAAAAAAAAAAAAAATACTGCAATTATTTATAAGTGAACTTAAACTATTCCCCTTTTTAAAGTACAACTTGTCTCGAATAAAAACGAGGCCTCATCCAACTGCGTCATTGAAAAAATAAAAAAGTTACAACGGTTTAAACGCAAGGAGGCCAAAACTAAAAAAATGTTCTGGTCATTAACTACTTTTCAGGCGGGCGTTCGGCTTAAGGGGTTAAACTCATTAGATCCAGCGAGCATTTGGATAAGATCTCATTCCATTGTGTACTGAACTGTTCAGAATATTCTATCGTCGGGACTTTTTTTTAAACGAAGGCCCCGCGGCACCATGGCTTTTTTTTCTATATAAGAGCTCAACATAGTTAGATCCTACCACGTTTTGGTTTCCCTATGCATAAGGGTTTCCAAAGCCCGAAAAGCTTGTTTCATGTTGCCATTTGATTCCACTGCTGCTGGCAGCACATTCTGGTTAACTATTTCAGCCACCATCTTCATTCTGTGAGAGTAATCATTCAATATGTGGGTTGTACATCGGGATCCCTCAAAATTCGAATTCGTAGACACCTTTCTGATAGTTTGAAACCATGTTCATTTAAAGGAGTTGTCTCCCCACAGGGTTTCAAAGAATGCATGAAAGAAATTCTCTGTCACTTCCTGGTTTAGACTAATTTGCATAAACTCCGTGCTTGTACAGCATAAGCTCCTTGCTTTCAGATGCTAATTAGATTAGATTAGCTTCTCAAACTACTCAAGGACTTCTTATCTGATCCCCAAAACAAAAGCCCTAATTACAGAGCTGTTTACTTGAGATAAAATCAAGCTTTTTACTGTCTGGCAGCACAGGACACTGACTGACACTGCTGACCTGTGTGATGACTCACTCTCTGTTATCTCATTGAACAAACAGCCCGGGAGATTTGTTTACAGGTCAGTTACTGAGGGAACTGAAATAGCCACTGAGGTAATAAATTCACTTGTATCTCTTTAGGGAAAACAGAGGAACAATGCAATATATTTGGAAAATGTCTTTATTTTGTGTTCCCTACAATTTGAAAGCTATTCTTTGTAGCGAGACAACCCCTTTAAGGCATCAGCTGTATCAAGGCATTTTTTTGAAGTCCATGGGGGAGATTTATCAAGCTTCTCTGTCATTGGTATAGAGAAGGTAATGCGACCAATAAGAGGAGGCGATATACATAAGAAATTATTTTCCAGAGAAGCTTGGTGGATCTTCCACCTTTCCACACGAGTCCCGTTGGGATTAAATACAAAGCAGGATATTACATATCAGTATTAACATGTTGCAATCCCTCACTGCTAGTGCGGTGTTTAAATTCCCATTCAGTGGTATGTCTGTTTATACTAGTTGCATTGTTTATCCCATGTTATAGTTATTTATATAGTGCAGCACCTAATGTAACAGCCCCATTTAATTCAAGTATTGCGGAATATGATTGTAACAATGAGTATTCCTTACGAGTAATGTATATCTGTTGTTTTTATAACATTACTGTTATTAATTGTTAGTGTGTTTATATTACGGCGGCTTTGTTGCGAGTCAGAGTAACGTAGCAAGTCAGGTGTTTCTGATTGCCTCGCGCGATTTAAATATCGATCTCATGACCGCCTAGTTCACTACCTCAGTAGCCATGAGTAAGAGAGTCATCTCTCGAAACGCGTCGGCGTGGGTATGATTATATCTTGAACGGAATACCCCTGTAATTCAATACCTCATGTTGAGAGTAATCTGCATGTTTTAAAGAATTTGTTGGAATAAAGTATTTATACATCCTACGACTGGTCTCCCCCCTGCCTGGATTGGAAGCTGGTGCGCGCCGCACTGGCGTGTGTGTGTAGCCTTACGGAATTGAAAGGATTAACAAACCTTACAGCGAGTCTCCTCCAGGACTTTCTGCTCATGCAGGTGAGCTGATTTACCGTAATTTTGCTTGTTATGAACTGTTCTCCCATAAATCCTTATGAAATATCGGTGCCTTTCAGTCTGGAATGACCCTTTTGTTGTCCAGGTCTGTGAGAGCCCATGTGTATTAGCCTGATCCATGTACTAATGAATTTAAATGAGAATTCTTTGATGTGCCGACCTCCTGCTAGGATGATCTCCTCTTTGTCCTTTGTCAGCCAGGTCTACCTATCTCCTACCTAAGTGATGGCTTCCTGGGAAGTGTTATGTGAGTGAATTTGAGTTATGAAAGCTGCAAGGGTGGCTTGTCCTTTTTGTGTAAATTTTCCTCACAAAAGTGATTTACGTGGGACTGCTCAGTACAACTGTGGTTGTTCTCAGTGTCACAAACTGGATTTTCATGGGCTGCCACCATGGGACAAAGTGTTTGCATGGGACTGCACACTACAGCTGTGTTATTTCTGTGTCACAAGTGATTTACGTGGGACTGTGCATCAGAGGCACAAAAGTAATTTACATGAGACTACACTATAGCTGTGCTGTGTTTTACATGGGACTGTGCATTGGTCTGTCTCTCTTCCGCACTGCATCCACGTACTGTGCGTGCTTCTGTGTGCGACCTGGGCGGGACGTGGTGCTCGGTCGACAGCCAGTAACACAGTAGATGGGTGTAACCCGACCTGGGCTTCAACTCCATTGCTAAGCACATCTCAATCAGCCGCTTCTCATAAATCATAGCACTTTGCTAATGGTAACCAAGGACAGACATGCTTACATCTTGGTTCCCCTCATTTTAAACTATGATCTTTGTAGTGAGACAACCCCGTTACACCAGCCAAAAATGAGCCCACACTCAAGTCTGTACATGGAAAAATAAAAAAAAGTTATTGGTCTGAAAGCAAATTTAATGGGACACCACAAAAATTCTCACATATTGACAAGCAATATGTGACTAGCAGATGTATATATATAGCCATACAAATGATTCTTTAAAGTTCCCCTATGTACAATACTTCCTGGTTTGTCTCTCTGACCTCCCCTCTGTGACATCTGATCGCACGGCAGTGAGGTTTGTTTGATGTTTTTATTCTATGCCCACTAAGGACACAAGAGGTGCTAGTGTTATCAGCAGTGAAGAAAGCTGGAACCTCCACTTCTGCCCCCCAGTGGAGAAAGAAGTTAACACCAGGGCTGTGGAGTCGGTAAGCCAAAGCTCTGACTCCAACTCCGACTCCCACTCCCTCATACATGCGCATGTTTAAGTGATAACTTTACTGTAGTAAAATGGTAACATCAGGCTGTTTATCACCTTATGGTACAATAATCAAGCTATTTAGGTAGAACAGACACTGACAAGCAAAGGGGTAACAATGTTTTAAACTTTTGACTTTCAGGCTCCATATCTCACCCTCCACTACAGCTTTGAACATGAGGCTACGATCATTTTATAGACAATCATCATACCTATCTTATACACTCACCGGCCACTTTATTAGGTACACCTGTCCAACTGCTCGTTAACACTTAATTTCTAATCAACCAATCACATGGCGGCAACTCAGTGCATTTAGGCATGTAGACATGGTCAAGACAATCTCCTGCAGTTCAAACCGAGCATCAGTATGGGGAAGAAAGGTGATTTGAGTGCCTTTGAACGTGGCATGGTTGTTGGTGCCAGAAGGGCTGGTCTGAGTATTTCAGAAACTGATGATCTCCTGGGATTTTCACGCACAACCATCTCTAGGGTTTACAGAGAATGGTCCGAAAAAGAAAAAACATCCAGTGAGCGGCAGTCCTGGAAATGCCTTGTTGATGCCAGAGGTCAAAGGAGAATGGGCAGACTGGTTCGAGCTGATAGAAAGGCAACAGTGACTCAAATAGCCACCCGTTACAACCAAGGTAGGCAGAAGAGCATCTCTGAACGCACAGTACGGCGAACTTTGAGGCAGATGGGCTACAGCAGCAGAAGACCACACCGGGTGCCACGCCTTTCAGCTAAGAACAGGAAACTGAAGGTCATCAATTCATAAGTGGAAAATTTGTCTGATTGTTCTGCTGCGACATTCGGATGGTAGGGTCAGAATTTGGCGTCAACAACATGAAAGCATGGATTCATCCTGCCTTGTATCAACGGTTCAGGCTGGTGGTGGTGGTGTCATGGTGTGGGGAATATTTTCTTGGCACTCTTTGGGCCCCTTGGTACCAATTGAGCATCGTTGCAACACCTTGTGGAATCTATGCCACGAAGAATTGAGGCAGTTCTGAAGGCAAAAGGGGGTCCAACCCGTTACTAGCATGGTGTACCTAATAAAGTGGCCGGTGAGTGTATATACATTATTTAGTATTTAGCATCTGCTTAGGCAGATGTAACTGCATTGTTGATGTTTTGCTCCTAAAAATCAAAATTTTACTTTCAGCTCTGCCTGAATCCTTCTGGGCATGTTCTGGATCAGATTCAAGCAGGTCTTGACCAAAATCTGATTCCAGGTTTTTTCTACACATTCTCAATGTTGCTGCAGACTGAATTTAGGTATGAATAAAGCTTTTTCTTCAACTCTAGGGCAGACATGTCCGAAAAGTGGTGTATCTATGCCAGTTTTAGGCGCATTAAATCAGTGTAAAGTGCGCCTGAAAGTCCGATACTTACTAAAAATTGGCGTCAGGTATACCTTGCATAGAAAACTTAATGCACCTAAAATGGCGCATTGTATCAAAAAAGGGGGCATCGTATCAAAAAAGGGGGCATCGTATCAAAAAAGGGCGCATTGCATCAAAAAAAGGGGGCATCGTATCAAAAAAGGGCGCATTGCATCAAAAAAGGGGGCATCATATCAAAAAAGGGCGCATTGCTCAACTCGCGGCACATAGCATATCATTGGTAGCATATGTTATGCGTTTTTCGAGGCGCATAACATATGTAAGGCGTCTCAATAGGCGCATTTCGCGACAGTGGTGCATTACAAAGTGTCGTTCCCAGCGTATAATGCGCCTAGTTTTGGTGTACGACAGTTCATTTACAACAAGAATATGGCGTAAAAAGTGGGTTTGCCGCAAAATAGAACAAAAAACTGGCGTTGGCGTGTTGGGACATGTTGCCCTAAGTGTTGGATTGGGTTGAGGTCTGGGGACTATGGAGGCTAATACAGCAACTCTACCTCATTGTCATTGAACCATTCCTGCTGGACACTATGTACCCATAGTACTCGAGTGTACGAAGTAACTCATCTTGTAGGACACTCCTAGAGCTCAGCACTGAGATCACCATCGATCCTGGTCAAGTATCCAATATCTTTGGCTGTGAACCCTCCCCATATCCTCAGGCTTCTTCCACCGAACCCGATAGTTCTTCCAGCTTCTTGATCCATAAGTCCCCTTTTCCCTTGATTCGTCCCATTCCCCCCCATCAGAGCCCGGTCTATTGACTTTCATCTCATCGCTCCAAATCACCAGTTTCCAATCTTCCATTTTTTGTACTTTTTTGAAAGACTCTTTGCCGACGCTTCTTATGATGAGAGTGAAGTAGAAGCTTCTTCACCTTTTTTCGAGCCATCAATCCAGACCTGTGTAATACATGTTGCCCAGTGCTTGCATGGACGTCTGTGAACTCACTCTTAAGAGGCATACGAGCCGCCTCCACTGCCGTGTCTTAGCGTCAGAACTGATCAACGTTGTACAGAGCAACTTGTTTGCTCTGATATTTCCCCTGGACGTCACCTCTTGGCTTTGGACGGACTTCATTCCATATTCTTCCCGCTGTCAGGGCCTCACATGATGCATTTTGGCAATTTTCTAGGCCCAGAGATGCGATCAATGAACTGGATGATGCCGCTTCTCTTTTCTTGGGGAATCTTCTTCATGACTGCTCGAACCAGTGACCTTTCACTTGGGAATCAGCCTAATAACGCACTGAGCTAATAGGGAATGTGAGAACAGGTTGTAATTTGTAGTATACAAAGATTACTCCACTACCAGGAGCAAAACACTAACAATGCAGTTACATTAGAATAATCTGCAGAACTAAGTAGATGCTAAATAGTTGAAGGTACTAGTTATGTATGAGAGCCAAGATGATTGTCTATAAAATTATGGGAGTCTCACATGGATGGTGAGATATGGAGCCTGAAAGTCACAAGTTCAAAACATTGTTACCCTTTTGCTTGTCGATGTAAAATATATTTATAGGAAACTATTTTAGAACACAAAAAACTTAAATAAATTGTAATTATGAAGTGAAACATTTTGCTGAAATGTGGTCAATCTATTTGCTATGGGAAAGGAATCTTTTCCCCTGGGGCAGCACTTTGCCTGCTCCATGTCATCAATTACACTCCTCATGTGATGAGGCTGAAGATATGGGAGCAGTAGCACTGGCAAGACCCAATTGAACTAACTGTACCAATTTAATATATATTTTGGGAGTTGGTCCATTTTTTTTTAATTTTTTTTTTAAACTTTTTTTTATTCGAAACTGCATATAGAAAATACACTTAACAGCAGGTTCATATACAGAAAATGATGTCCCAGCAATACAATCATGTATAATGTCATATGGTGATTTACAGATACATTTTCAAGCAATTACATGTATTAAATCTAGAACTCATAATACAAATCTCTGTTGCAGTCTCCTTTTTCTGTTTTCCAGTTTCTAACATAAACATTAACTTAAACAAATCAAACAACAGAGCGTCTAAGTACTCTACACCTTCCTCAGAAAGACTTTTCTGTAGACTCGGCCATGTCAGGGCCTATTAGCCAGGTTCCATCCCTCCCCCCCCCCCCCTCCCCATTGCTCTTGTCCGGACCAACCCCTCTTATACTCCCTCCCCGAAGGCTCAGTGAGGTATACTACCTAGGGTGTCCGCCTATCAGTTTTTGTTTTCTATTGCTCATAAGTGTCTCATCTTAAGCGACTCTCGGCAGGCTCATGTTGCATTGTATACGTCCTATCATTTAGACGACTATTCGTCTACTATCATTGACGCTAAATTTGTTAGAAGTAATTCGGTCATCGACGACTCTCTCCTATCTTCATCCCTCAGTCGGCCCATTTTTTTTTTTAACGACTCCAACTCCGACTCCTGCAAAATGAGCACTGACTCCGAGTCCACGACTCCGAGTCCACAGCCCTGGTTAACACATTATCCTTTCATATACTGCTCTTGTCATTGCCCTTTCAATCTATTCTAATCATTATTTAGGCCTGTCCAGAGAACAATAGAGCAATAATTATGTCATTACTATTTGTAATGAGACTTTATAAAGATAAGCATTTCTTGCAGCACCTACAGTAAACTGAGATCAGGCTGCCCAGCCATTCTAGAGTTTTATATCTGCACTATAAATAAAAACATAATCCAGCTCACCCAAATCCTGAATAAGTTTTGACAAACAGCACAAAAGTAACACACAGATTCAAGCTGGCTTCAGACAAGGTGGCTGTGATTATGGACACCTTGAAATGTGTTATTGCTAGTGGCTTCTGTCAAAGCTACATGGCTTCTTTTATTTTAGTTTTTTTTTTTCTAGTTTGGGTTGGTTCACACAGTGTGTCTGATACGTTTTTCAATACGTTAATTAACGTACTGAAATCAGTCCGAAATCCGCATCCAAAAATGCATCTGTAATGAGTATTTCGATACGTTTTTCGGATGCATATTTCACTACATTTTCTTTTAAATTAACAGACATAACACAGACATTCAAATTTGGACCCAATGCGTATTTTAGGCACGTAAATGCATCTAAATATGTACACGAAAACGTGGTACGTATTTGAATACGTTTTTAGCCTCCAAAAATGCACCCCATTGTTTCCTACGAGGACTTTACATGCGTAACATGGATCAAGAATTGACGTGTCCCTTTTTTGTAAGTGTCCGAAAAATGCAATACAATTACGTATGTAAAATAGGTATCGTGTGAGCGACAGTACATATTTTACATTGAAATCGTTGAGATCTGACTGGAACATTGTTAAATACGTATTTCAAATACACCGTGCTAACATACCCTTATGCTGTGCTTCCTTGTTTTTATCATCTACAGTAAATGTTTTATCTTACATTCCAAATTGTCTCTGGGGAAACCGCAATTTGCTTATTTCTTCACTTCTCACAGCTAGATTAGGGTAATTTTTAATTGCACAAGACTAGCGGGAAAAAAATAAACGGCCAAAAATTCTACAAAATTTTTTTTACAAGAATATCGATTTCAACAAATATACCACTTTTCTAGTGCAAGTGTCCCTTTAAAAAATAAAATAACTATTACTATTTTTTTTTTTAAATAATAAAAATCATGGCCCAAATCGTACAGACCTGCAGAATAAAGATAACATGTTATTTACACTGCATAGTGAACTCCATATAACCAATGCCCCCACCACCAAGAACGGAGCAATTGCGGTTTTTATCACATTACGCCACACAAACATTTTTTTCTATTGTTTCTCAGTACATTTTATGGTACCATTAAAAAGTACATCTTGTCCCACAAAAAACAAGCCTGCTATATAGATTAAAAAAATAAAAAAAGTTATGTCTCTTGGAAAGTGGAAGGGCTGGGCAAAAGCCCCCATGGACAGAAAGGGTTAATCCACCTAATGGTTGGCTAACTTTAATACTAATTTTTTGCACCAAAATATTGGCACACAGTGTTCTGTTTTAAGCTATGCCCCCTTTTCAAAATGCCAAACCCCCTTTGCTGCTAAGTGAAAAACGTTGTCTACATGTAATAAAACGCATAATAACTAGAAGTAAGCTGCATTAGCAGAAGACTGGACCCGCTCTTTAGGTATGGTGTCTCCTTGTACTCACCCAGGCCAGGATGTTCTCTTGAGGCCCTATGTGGTAGATGGTTGTCAGATGGTGCGAGCTGCAGTGGGCTCTGCCATGCAAATACTGGTACAGCGACACCAGGCGCTTCTGTTCTCCCTCTGTGTCGTAAGGAGCGGTCATTGCAGGACTGTGGAGACATCACATGATCATCAGGACTCCTGTTGCATGGAAAATTAACTGTAATATGGAAGTAAGTGTTTATAGAGAAGACATGTCTGAAGATCCTCCTTGTGCTCCCTATTATAAAACTGAGCTGAGCAGGTTGACCTCCAGGATGCCACTTTATCATTATCATGGGAGTCTGGTCCCTTTATATCATGACATATATAAACAGTGAAGAGCTGCAGGAAGCAGCGTGCCAGCAGCGAACACTGGAGCTCACTATATGCCAGTGTTGCCACTCACTGAGCCCTCGACCTGACACAAGCTCTAGAAGCGATCAGAAGAAGCTTCAGGTCTTGCACTGATTCAGTCCCTTACATGCAAGACCAGAAAGAATTTCTAGCAGCACACAACATCTATTGTCCAAGTGATATTAAAGGGACAGTTTCCAGTAATGAAAATAAATTACCGTATTTTTCAGACTACAAAGGCAAGTTCACAGGACAGATTCCACGTTAAAATCCTCATGAAATCCGACAGACATTCATCTGTGTGCACTACAGCACGGGATTTCATCACCATAGATCTAAAATTGAGATAGGGCTAAACCGTGTCAAAATAAACAGGAGAACACCGCCTCTGCAAAGAAAAAATCCTCAGCCGAAATCGGAGGTGTTGCCTTGGGTTTCTGCGGGGGAGTACCCATCAGGTTTTTCCTATAGTAAAAATTTCAACGTGTGAAACTACCCTAGTTTTAGGTGGAAAAAATTCTATGTATGTTTTGATTAGTAAAATAGGGGTTTTAAACAGTTGATACTTTTTGTTTTTTGTATATTTTAAAAACTTTTTGTTTTACACTTTTCCTACCAGTCACCCTAGGCTACTTGAACACTAGAGGTGCAATTGCTTGTTCTATTCTAAAACAGTAATATATTGCAGAACAGTATACAACTATGGCTCTCCTATTACACCCCGTACCATTAAAATGGCAACCATAGAGGCCTTCATTAGGCTCTTTGCTGCCATAATAACCGATTGGAACACCACAGTCTCATTGCGGGAGGGACAGGGGGATTGGTCAAGCTCCCTTATCGCGACATCTAAGGGCTTAAAAGGCTGGGATCACCTTCTGCATATGGAGAGAGTTCAGCACGTGAGCTCGCTCCATACACCCACATTCTGACAATACTGAAGTATTAGCGCTGATTTAGGGTTAAAAAAACCAAAACTGCCTTATAGCCCATATGAGACACTTAGGGTATGTGGCGGATTTCGGCACATAATTGTGCTGCCATACACCCGAAGTACGCCCCGTTACCTGCTGTCTTCTCTGTCTTTGTTACTCATAGCCACCAATCAGAGCTCAGCTTTTATTCTTGGACAGCAGTTGACAAAATAAAAGCCGAGCTCAATCGGTCTCACTTTAAGATAGCTTTGATAAATGAGGCCCAATGTCTATAAGAAAGTTGCAGATCCCATTATACAATGATGAAGCTGTATGACAGAATGGTTTCAACTCCAATGGCTGTGGCTCAATTTATGGCAAGCGGTTGCCAACTAGATACCCATAAACTGGGCGGCGCTGATCCTTCCATTTTAGCCTTCTCACCTGGTGAAGAGTCCGGAGCTCTTGGATTTGTACAGGAAATGTCTCAGTTCTGGGATTCCAACTTGTGCAACATCATACTGTGAGTTTCTCAGAGCTTCCATCAATGGCCCCCACGTCCCTCGTTTCTCCAGCCGCTCCACTATCTTCCTCTTGCAGTCAGAGGCTGTGAAGAAGTCCTCACGGTCAGTAGACACCATCATTAGGAGCAACTCTGGCTTGTGGCTCAGGTAAGAAATGTGAGTATGGAAGAAGCCAGATGGGTTGAACTTAGGGAGACACACAGGGGTCCAGGCCTCACCCTCCCGAAAAGAACTGGATGACGTCACCAGGTTGAAGAGCAAGTGGATGTCAATTGGGTGCAGATACTGATCCTTCTTCCTGACGAGAGTGACCAGCTGCTGCTTGGACATCAAGATGGAGAAGACCAAGCTCTTGGCCTTGGCTTGTTGGAGACAGTAAGTGGCAGAGTCTCGCAGTCCTGAGGATAACGGTAAACAGCGGACCGCACCCAGGAGGAAGCTGGGGTCAGTGTCCATGGAGTCCAGCAGGTTGTCTGTGATCCGCTCAGAGCCGGAGAGCAACCATCGCAGGTCGTAGCTGGGTCGTTGCTGGAACAGGTGGTGGAGTTGAGTCCCAGTGACCAGGCTGACAATCTGGTAGTAAACATACAGCAGCTCCTGTGCAATCTCCTGCTCCGATTGACGAGTGTGCGACACGGAGACCAGAACTAGCGGGGAGCGCCGCACAAACACTACGGTGTAGCCGTCTGCAAGAGGAAGAGATTACATAGAAGAAATGTAATGTACACACCAAGGATAGCCCAAGACTCTTAAAGAGAACCTGTCACATAGTTTTTGCCCCCCTTGCTGAGGGCAAAACAAGCTAGTGTTAGACCTGCTGTTTCCAGCGCTGTGTCCCTTATTCTGTAAGAAGCTGTATTTTCGTGTATTTAATGCTCAAATCTGCAGTTTTCAGCCAGAAGAGTCATTCGAAGAGTCAGGTTTTTTTGCAAACCCCGCCCACCTGAGGCTAGCCCCGCCCACCTCAACTGACAAACCTATTACTTTGAATAGGTAGAAACATGTGAATAATTGTCAGTGGGCGGAGCTAACACCTGCTAATGAATAGGATTTGAGGGGTAAATGCTCTAAAACTGCAGCATCTTACAGAATAAGGGACACAGCAGGTCTGACACTAGCTTGTACTGTCCTCAGCAAGGGGGCATAACCTATGTGACAGGTTCCCTTTAAGCTACAACAGAAAAAAGCGTAAATATCAGCAGAAGTCACGTCAGTACTTCAGAGTTGGACTTCTCCTCTGCTGCCAAGATGTATCATATTTGGTTTTGGGAAAACTGGGTAACAATAACTATGGCCTTTACAGGGGCTGTTACCCAACTTCTCTAAATGGCAGACCTACTTTATTCAAAAACATAGGGGGAGGGGAGGGAGCCAATCATATAATATGCGTTAGGCACTGGAGACACTTTTGCGTCAGGTTCTTTTTGGAACCTCCGCCACAGATTCAATCAAATATGATAGAAAAAATAGCACAGCACATTCCACTAATTTTTTATGAAAAAAAAAAAAACAAAAAACCAGCCAATGGGCGGGAACTCTGACACAGATGTGAACCAGTCCTTAGTGTGTCTTGTGTCTATCTGTAACTTAAAGGGGTTGTCTAACTACAATGATTCATCTTACTTCAGTCCTGTTTTCTTGGTTTCATTTTGAATTTAGGGGTGTGTTTACTGGATTCTACTAGGCTGCAGTAGAAGCCAGGTCTGTAGCTATAGCAACCAGTGCTGACAGCCTATCAGGAGAGATCAAACAGGTCTGTAGCTATAGTGACCTGAGGAGCTGATGCAGCACATACAGGTAATATCTCAGAATAGGTAGGACACTTAATGGACACATATTGCAAAGTGACTTGTTTTTGCAAGATCTTTAACATAAAAAGCAATCCTTGTAGCGAGACAACCCCTTTAAACACTGCCACTATGTGGTTGGATGACCACATGAAAGAGGAGGACTTGATACCCAATTCTTTATACTGCAGAGGACACTGTGGCCCACAATCAAGAGCCAGTGGGGGGGGGGGGGGGGTTGAGGGACAACGATGCCACACCACCCACTCAAAAGTTCAGTAGAGCTAGTCTTGATACACTCACATTGTAGTGCCCACATTGAAGCACTCTATAGGAATGTATAGCGTTGTGAGGGTGGTATCAAGAAAAGGTTGGGAAAGCTGTCTCATCCAAACTCACTCCACTGTGCCCTGCACTCAGTAGGGAAGCCAAAAGTGGTTTCTTCTACACTGATATGTGCATTTTGCTCATTTGCTATTGGTTCGCTAAGGGCATGTTCACACAGCATTTTTGGACGAGGTTTTGGACAAGGTTTTCGGACCGTTTCCTCGTCCAAAACGCCCCCAGTTTATTTAATTGATTTCTATGTAAAACCTTGTTGTAGTTCACACACGACGAGGTTTTTACACGCTTCCTTGGAAGCAATGAAAAAGAAGTGTCATGTCAATTCTTGAAGCGTGTTGTAGGCGCGGTTTTTGTCCTGGCTATTCATTTGTAAGGGTGTAAACCTAGTCGAAAACCTGATTAAAGCCTCGTCAAAAACCTCACCTGAAGAAGCGTGTTTCAGGCGAGGTTTTGATGTGGTTTGGACGAGGTTTTGGGCGAGGAAACGCTCTGAAAACCTCGTCCAAAAACGCTGTGTGAACATGCCCTAACCCGTTGCCAGCTGCTCTCTCTGCACAGGGATGTACAGTGTGGATGTGTTTTCTATTGCAGTGATTGTCCTGGGACGGGTTAAAAAAAGAGTTCACAGCATATTGTGGCGCGTTTGTGTGCGGCCCAATATGCCTGCTGTTGAAAGTACGTGCTGGCCAGCACGAACTTTTGACAGTGCTCTGGCCCAGCCTCCTATGATTTTACCTGAGGGGTATATTTTATCTGAGGGGCATGCTTCGGGTGCATTGCAGCGCAATTATACGCCAAAGTACGCCCCACAAATATGTCATGTGAACATAACCCAATAAACAAAAAAATCAGGTACCAAGTGTTCAGTAAAAAAAAAATATCACCCGAAACAGAGATAAAAGTAAGTAGAATGTTGCACTGCCTATGAAAGGAGTGGGAGAGTTATAGGATCAGGCTGGACAGTCCGGTACCTGCATGGATGGAACGGATGGCATTTTTGTCCGTTTCCAGAAATGACACGAGCGCCATCATGACTCCAGCTGTGCTGGACAGCGCCTCCTCTGACCGATAGCGAGAATACACTGGCTTCCCCGCTTCACTCAGCACAAACACATGCTTCCGGTGCTGGTACCACTCATCCTGCAGATGCAATGCTACATCTCCTTCTTGGATTATGGCTGGCTCAGCTTGCATGTCTTCACATTCTGGGTTCACCTCCTTGTTCTGCTCATCACTGTGGGAGGAACTTACACTCAGCTGAGTGCTGAGCTTACTGAAGTCCTGAGTAATCTCCTCCATGTTCTCTATTTCTACCTCAGGCCCAGAACTCTCAGACACCGTCCCCTCCACCTCTTCTGTGAGGTCCTCATATGACTGAGCGTGGACAAACATGGCTTCATCCTGGCTGGCACCTGGTGATAGAACAGCCAACATCAGAGAGCAAACCTCCTTATTCAGCAGAGACTGGGCTGCAGAGCTGATACTCACCTGGCTCTGTGCCCTGGATCAGTGCGGGGGCTGGGCTCTCAGACCGCTCATTTCCTTTTTCAATGGACAGAGATGAAGCTGCAGATGATGTCACAGTCTCCCATTGAGAGCGTTTATCCACGTCTGAAGCCATGCGTTCTGCAGGAAAGGGACACAAATGTAGTTACTGGGACATGGCGACAAGTCAGAAATAATGCTGTGCACATTGAGTAGTCACCAACCAGCAACTATAAAACCACAACTTCCAGCATAATCCGAGAGCAGTATATAGATGCATAAGATACATGTCCTCCATTACATACTATACATCACCCCCTTACTTGGCTGTGTTGCCCACCTCACGTCAGTCAGTAACTGCGGTGTCAAGAGCTTGGTTCCTAGTGACAACCCTGGCTCCCATAGACAGCACTGCTTGAGGTCAGGGTTTTTCCCGAGGCATTATGGGAATTGTAGTTTTCTGGTGCAGACAATGAAGGAAGCCTGGAGATGAAAATGAAAAAAACATCTTAGTGATGGGTCCAAGGCCAGGATAAAGGATAGGCTTAGGGATACAACTGCCTAAGGCACCACCTCATGTTAGACAGGAAGAGGGGCAAGTCACCTTTTCAACATGTGTTGCACATTTACATTAAAATGCCAAGAAGTGTGTATGGAGCGGAGCGTATTTCAGGCTCATTTGTGCTGAATTATACCCCGCAAAGACACCGCGTGAACATATCCCAAAAACTATTGACCTGCCATTTATTTCGGTTGCTTAGGCGCCGTGAAGTATGAAGAATAGGAGGCTATTGGGCCATTTGCGTGTTGAAAGTACAGGTTGGCAAGTGCATACTTTCAATGTCGCTAAACAAAGCATATTGCGTCACGTGCCTGTGCGCATCACAATACTCTAAACCGGCTCTAGAGAGGTCACATGGTCAGTGCCAGGTGCCTGGATATTATACAAGGGCAGGGCTGCCACAAGTCATTTCAGGACCTGATACAGCCAAAGCATCTGGTTCGCCCCAATTACCAGTTCCTATCTGGCACTAGATTAGTGGGCACATTTTTTTTTCAGAATTTGATGCTTCCCTGACCAAAGCGCTGCCCTGAAGGCGTCCCTGACGACGCCCCTGACCAAAGCGCTGCCCTGAAGGCGTCCCTGACGACGCCCCTGACCAAAGCGCTGCCCTGGCGACGCCCCTCACCAAAGCGCTGCCCTGGCGACGCCCCTGACCAAAGCGCTGCCCTGACGACGCCCCTGACCAAAGCGCTGCCCTGACGACGCCCCTGACCAAAGAGCTGCCCTGACGACGCCCCTGACCACAGTGCTGCCCTGACGACGCCCCTGACCAAAGAGCTGCCCTGACGACGCCCCTGACCACAGTGCTGCCCTGACGGTGCCCCTGACCACAGTGCTGCCCTAATGATGCCCCTGCACAAGGGTCCTGGGAAATAGAAAGAGCTGAGGGGTCTCCTTAATGACCAAGGATGCAAAATACTGGGTTCTGATGGCAGAACTAATGGCAGCAAGTCATTGCCAGGGCTGCCATCACTCATCTAGTAACTGTTTAAGGGCCCTATACAGCCAAATCAAATGGGGCCCCCACCCATTACTAATTCCTATTTTTTAATATATCAGTGGGCCCCTGACAGGAGCACTGCCCTATTGGTACCCCTGATGTAACCACAGCACTACATGTCCCAGCACCACCACCACCCCCCTCCTCCGTATGTACTACCCATATCTCCCGCGTATTCACCACAAAGACCCCATATAACGTCAGACCCAGACTATAACCAACATAAAGAATGAACGACACACCTCGTTCCACGAAGGGTGGACTACAGCTCCCAGCATTCCGCGCTCGGCCCTGTCACTATCCTGCCCCCCACCCGTGCTCTGTTCCTCCTCAGGGACTACACTTCCCGACATAACCCGCTCCTCCCCGCGCCTTGCCTGTCGGGACTTGTAGTTCACACCGCGTTATTTCCGCAGCTCCTGACACACAAGGCCTACATGTCCCGTGATACTGTGCGAAGGAGGAGCGGGTGACGTATTTCCACTTTAGAGCGGAAGTATCTTTTGTCTGTCTGGGAGAGGAAGAGACGGTAAGGGTCGGGAGCTGAGATATCCAGGCGGGTAACGGGGCGCGGGGAGGGGTTGGCTGCCGGCTAGCTCGCTGCTGCGGACCTCAGGCACGCTGGGCGCTGTAATTCTGCGCAGTGATAGTGTTAATCCTGATACAGAGCGCAGGGGTTGTTTTTTTCTGTAATTCCGAGGGCCGTTCGCTTCGTCAGGGCGCAATGAGCTAGGGGAGAGATGCCGGAAGTCATGTCCCTGGTGCTGCTGGGGCTTGTAGTTCTATTCACTACGGTTTATGTAATGTGGCAGAGGTCACGTGATCCTACAGTAATAGACTAGCATCGGCTCCACACAGCTCCTGCCTGGTGACCCTGGTTCAGCTCTGCTGTCCTTTATGCCGCCTCCTTTTCGCGTTCATGTACAAAGTCAGTGATTGTGTTATGTTTTATTTTTCTATTTTACATTTTTTTTGTCATGGGAACCTGTCACAGTGATGCTGCTATAGATCTGCGGGCAGTGTGCTATAGAGCAGGAGGAGCTGAGCGGATGGATAGGTTGTTCTGGGGGAAAGATTTAAGAACTTGTATTTTATTCATTTTAATCCCTGTTTATTTTGGAGTAAGGAGTCCAGTGGGCGGTCTTATGGGTGATTGACAGCTATTTCTATGCCCACTCCTACAAGGAAAGCTGTCCTACCAGGAGAAGCTGAGCAGATTGAAATCTCGTTCTGGTGGAAAGATTGAATAAAACTTGTATCTTATTCATTTTAATCCCTGGTTATTTCGGAGTATGGAGTCCAGTGGGCGGTCTTATGGGTGATTGACAGCGATCTGTATGCCCACTCCTATAAGGAAGGCTATCTTACCAGGAGCTGAGCAGATTGACATATTGTTCTGTAGGGATCAAGTTAATAGATCTTGTATTTTATTAATTTAAATCCTTGCTTGTTTTGGTTTAAGAAGTCCAGTGGGTGGTGCTATGGGTGATTGACAGCTATCTGTATGCACACTCATACAAGGAAGGCTGTCCTACCAGGAGAAGCTGAGCAGATTGAGATCTCGTACTGGGAGAAAGATTCAATAAAACTTGTATTTTATTCATTTAAATCACTGCTTATTCTTGACTAAGGAGTCCAGTGGGTGGTTTTTATGGGTGATTGACAGCTATCTGTATGCACACTCCTACAAGGAAGGTTGTCCTACCAGGAGAAGCTGAGCAGATTGAGATATTGTTCTGTAGGAATTGATTCAATAGAACTTTGATATTTTTTTTCCCAATTCAAAAGGTTTTTATTAAAGCATAATGTTACATATGAAGAGCAATAAACGGTATCACATTGTGTTTGCATAAATGGAAATATAGGTATGATTGAATAATATTTACATAATAAAGATATAAACCATCCAAAAAGTACGACATTTGATGTATCGTACCATAATTGAAAGGTGGATTGCTCGGCATAGAACTTTGGTATTTTAATAATGTACTCTATTTTCTTTGTTAACACCACCTACTGGACTCCATATCAGTGATGGACAACTTTCCTGCATAGTCAGAGATAGCAGTAAATCACTGAAAAGACCGCCCACTGGACTCCTTAACCCAGCATAAGCAGTAACCCCTTACCGCGGCAGTTTTGACAGATCCCCATTTTTCAGATCTGACATGTCTCACTTTAAGTGGGAATAACTTTTTGATACTTTTATTATCCATTTGATTCAGATTTTCTCATGCACATTGTGCTTAAAGTTAGAAATTTTGGTCCATACAAACCGTGTTTTTGTGAAAATATCAAAATGTTGTGAAAATGTGGAAACATTTGCCATTTATAAATTTTAAAAACTACTTTGTGTAAGACAGACAAATTGCACCACACAGTACAGTCATGGCCAAAAGTTTTGAGAATGATACATATGTTAATTTTTACAAAGTCTACTGCATCAGGTTTTATAATGGCAATTTGCATATACTCCAGAATGTTATAAAGAGTGATCAGCTTAACAGCAATTAATTGCAAAGTCAATAGTTGCCTAGAAAATTAACTTTTTCCCTCAAAACACATTTCAACTTCATTGCAGGCCTGCCTTAAAAGGACCAGCTAACATTGTTTCAGTGATTGCTCCATTAACACAGGTGTGGGTGTTGATGAGGACAGGGCTGGAGATCAATCTGTCATGATTAAGTAAGAATCACACCACTGGACACTTTAAAAGGAGGCTGGTGCTTGGCATCATTGTTTCTTTTCTGTTAACCATGGTTATCTCTAAAGAAACACGTGCAGTCATCATTGCACAGCACAAAACTGGCCTAACAGGGAAGAGTATTGCAGCTAGAAAGATTGCACCTCAGTCAACAATCTATCGCATCATCAAGGAATTCAAGGAGAGAGGTTCCATTGTTGCCAAAAAGGCTCCAGGGCGCCCAAGAAAGACCAGCAAGCGCCAGGACCGTCTCTTAAAAGTGTTTCAGCTTCGGAATCGGGCTACCAGCAGTGCAGAGCTTGCTCAGGAATGGCAGCAGGCAGGTGTGAGTGTATCTGCACGCACTGTGAGGCGGAGACTCATGGAGCAAGGCCTGGTGTCAAGGAGGGCAGCAAAGAAGCCACTTCTCTCCAGGAAAAATATCAGGGACAGACTGATATTCTGCTAAAGGTACAGGGAGTGGACTGCTGAGGACTGGGGTAAAGTCATTTTCTCTGATGAATCCCCTTTCCGAATGTTTGGAACATCTGGAAAACAGCTTGTTCGGAGAAGACAAGGTGAGCGATACCACCAGTCTTGTCTCATGCCAACTGTAAAGCATCCAGAAACCATTCATGTGTGGGGTTGCTTCTCAGCCAAGGGAATCGGCTCTCTAACAGTCTTGCCTAAAAACACATCCATGAATAAAGAATGGTACCAGAATGTCCTCCAAGAGCAACTTCTCCCAACCGTCCAAGAGCAGTTTGGTGATCAACAATGCCTTTTCCAGCATGATGGAGCACCTTGCCATAAAGCAAAGGTGATAACTAAATGGCTCAGGGAACAAAACATAGAGATTTTGGGTCCATGGCCTGGAAACTCCCCAGATCTTAATCCATTGAGATCTTGTGGTCAATCATCAAGAGACGGGTGGACAAACAAAAACCAACAAATGGTGACAAAATGCAAGCATTGATTGTGCAAGAATGGATGCTATCAGTCAGGATTTGGTCCAGAAGTTGATTGAGAGCATGCCAGGGAGAATTGCAGAGGTCCTGAAGAAGAAGGGTCAACACTGCAAATATTGACTTGCTGCATTAACTCATTCTAACTGTCAAAAAAAGCCTTTGTTACTCATAATAGGATTGCACTTGTATTTCTGTATGTGATCAACACATCTGACAAACCAACGTAAAAACCAGAGGACAACAGATCATGTGAAAATATAATATGTGTCATTCTCAAAACTTTTGGCCATGACTGTAGTTTAGAACTATCATCTGCCATCTGTCTGCATAGGTTGGCATAAATGTCTCTTTATTTTTTTACGATATTAGGGGGTTTATAAATTTAGCAGCAATTGTTCACATTTTCAAGAAACTTTTTAGGGTCCAGTCCTGACATGGCTTTCAGGAGCCTGTATGTGAGATACCCCCATAAATAACACCATCTAAGAAACTGCACCTCTTAAGGTATCCAAAAATAGTGTTTAGCTTGTTAACCCATTAGATGTTTCACAGGAATTAAAGCAAAGTGGAGGTGAAGTTTCAAAATTTCACCTTTTTTTTTTTTGTGCATATTTTAAATTCAGAAAAGGAAGAGCACTTACTGGACTCTGGGATCTCATTTTCATTAGGATTTTCTTTAGGAGCTATTACAGGTTTGTGGACACCCTAAGGTGCTAAAACTTAATAAACACCCATAAAAAGACCCAATATTGGAAACAACACTGCTTAAAGAATATATCCAGGGGTGTAGTCAGGGCTGTGGAGTCGGAGTTGTTACAAAATGGAGCGGCTCCCAAAATTATATAATAAATTGGCCCAGTTCAATGCAGTGCCAAGAGCAAGAAGAATTGGGTCTTGCCAGTGCTCCTGCTTCCATATCTTCAGCCTCATCACCTAAGGAGTTTAATTTTGAAAAGTATTTGGATGACATGGAGCAGGCAAAGCGTTGCCACAGGGAAAAGATTCCGCTTCCATAGCAAACGGGTTGACCAGATTTCAGCAACAATTTGTGACTTGCTCTCAAAGAAGAGTTCAACTGTTCATCAGAACTGACGGTGCATGAGTCAATTCCTTTATACCTTGACATTGTTAGAGATGTTGCCCCTGTGGTCACCGCTTTGCCCCCAACACAAGTTAGTGTAGAGAGGCCGTTCTCTAGCCTGGAAATAATGAGATCAGATTTGAGGTCATCTATGCAGGATCTGATGTAGGCGATACTAACTATTTCTCAGAACAAATTCATAGACTCCACAAATGTTATTCGGGACGTTTTTGTTGAAAACGTTTTTTTTCCCATTTACTGCAGCGTTTTGTGTATTTACAATTTTTTAAAAATTTTTTGTGTTTTTAAGTTGAATCCACTAAATATATTTAGCACCAACAAGCAAAAGAGAAACAATGTTTTGAACTTGTGACTTTCAGGCTCCATATCTCCCCCTCCACTACAGCTTTGTACATGAGATTCCCATCATTTTATAGACCATCGTCTTGGCTACCTCATACATAACTTTGACCTGCAGCTATTCAGCATCTGCTTAGTTCTGCAGATTCTGGTCATGTAACTGCATTGTTACTGTTTTGCTCCTGGTGGTGGGACAATCTTTTTCTTCCTCTTACTACAAATTACCATCTGCTCTTACCGTCCCTAATAGCTCAGTGTGTTATTAGGCTGATTCCCAAGTGAAAGGTTACTGGTCCGAGCAGCCATAAAGATGATTCCCAAGAAAAGAGAAGCAGCATCATCCAGCTCATCGATAGCGTCTCTAGGCCACGAAATCTGCCAAACGGCATCATGTGAGGCCATGACAGCTGGAGGAATATGGAATGAAGTCCATCCATTCAAAAGCAAAGAGATGGACGTCCAGGCAGAATAACAGAGCCAACAGTCGCTCATCACAAGGTCGATCAGTTCTGACGTGACAGACCCAGCAGGGGAGGTGGCTCGTAGGCTTCGTAAGCCCCGGTTCACACGGCTTATTCCAGACGGAATTGCGAGCCTGATTGCGCTCGCAATTCCGGCATGAATAAGGGGCGGGGGCGCAGCCTGCCGGCCCCATAGACTTACATTATCCACGGCGCGTATTGCGCCTGGATAATGTGCAGGTCACTTTCCCCCCGCCCGGCGGATTCGCCGGGCGGGGAGGAGCGACGGAATCCATAGTTCTCTATGAGAACGGTAGATTACCGTAATTACTGCGACGGATTGGCGCCGTACTGCAGCGCAAATCCGACGCGCAGTACGGCGCCAATCCGTGGCGAAATAAGCCGTGTGAACGACCCCTGCGAGTGAGATCACCAGCGTCCATGCAAGCACCGGGCAACACCCATTACACAGGTCTGGTATGATGGCCTGAAAAAAGGTGAAGAAGCCTCGACTTCAGTCTCGCTGGTTCAAGTTTGCAAAAAAAGTATGAAAAATGGAAGATGATTTGTAGCGAAGAGATGAAAGTCAATAGACCGGGCTCTGATGGGGGCAAATGGGTTTGGAAGAATCAAAGGAAAAAGAAGCTAACGGATCGAGAAATTGAAGAAACTCCAGTTCGGTGGAGGAAGCCTGAGGATATGGTTTTGTTTTACACCCAAAGATGTTGGATACTTGACCAGGATCGATGGTGGTCTCAATGCTGAGCTGTATGTGAGTGTCAAAAAGTGAAAAGGTAAACGCTCACCTGAAGGTATAGTCCTGGAGTTTCTTTCCATGATCTTCGCTATATGTGAGTGTCCTACAAGATGAGTTACTTCATATACTCGAGTAGTATGGGTATGAAAAGGACAACACAGTGTTCCAGCAGGACAACGACCTGAAGAATACATCAAGGTTGGAGAAGGAATGGTTCAATGACAATGAAGTAGAGTTGCTGTATTGGCCTCCACAGTCCCCAGACCTCAACCTTATGGGTAGAGTTGAAGAAAAAGCTGTATTTGTATCCAAGTCCAGTCTGCACCAACATTGGGAATGTAAAGAAGAGATATGGGATCAGATTTCGGTCAAGACATGCTTGAATCTGATCCAGAGCCCAGAAGGATTCAGGCAGTATTGAAAGCCCAAGGTGGATTTACCAAATGCTAACAAAATAATAAAAATTAACATTTTGATTTTTAGATGCAAAACAGTAACAATGCAGTTACAGGAAAGAATCTGCAGAACTAAGCAGATGCCAAATACTTCAAGTCAAATTTATGTATAAGATAGGTAAGATGACTGTATATAAAATGATGCTGTAGCCTCATGTACAAAGCTGTAGTGGATGGTGAGATATGGAGCCTGAAAGTCACAAGATCAAAACATTGTTACCCTTTTTTTTTGTCAGTGTCTGTTCTACCTAAATAGCTTGATTATTGTATCATAAGGTGATAAACAGCCTGATGATACCATTTTATTACAGTAAAGTTATCACTTAAACATGCGCCATGTATAATGGAGTCTGAGTTAGTGAAATTGTGAGGTCGGAGCTTTGGCTTACCGACTGCCCAGTCCTGGGTGTAGTGAGTATATTCATCTCGCAGGTTTTATATAGATATTTATTTTTTTAGTGTTGGGCTGTGAAAATTAAAGGGGTTGTCTCACTACAAGGATTGCTTTTTATATTAAAGATCTTGCAAAAACAAGTCACTTTGCAATATATATTCATTAACAGTATCCTACCTATTCTGAGATATCCCCTCTTGTATGGGCTGCATCATCTCCTAAGGTCGCTATAGCTACAGACCTGTTTGATCTCTCCTGATAGGCTGTCAGCACTGGTTGCTATAGCTACAGACCTGGCTTCTACTGCAGCCTAGTAGAAGCCAGTAAACACGCCCCTGAATTCAAAATGAAACCAAGAAAACAGGTCTGAGGTAAAATGAATCAATGTAGTGAGACATCCCCTTTAAATTTTTTCCCCAATACTATGCAGTTTTAGCTGAAAAATGTTTAATTTTCACTAGGAATCCTGGTAAAACAGCACCCTTAAAATTTGTTACGCAATTTCTTCCGGGTTCAGCAATCCCCTATATATGGGTGTAAATTGCTGTTTGGGCGCATGGCAGGGTGTTCAAGGGAGGGAGCGCTATTGGAATCAGGGCTTTGGAGTCGGTAAGCCAAACCTCCAACTCCTCAATTTCCCTAACTACAACTCTACCAAAATGTACAGACTCCACAGCCCTGGTTGTGAGATGAGTGCAGCCATTCCTTCCAGTGCCGCTGTTCTGTAGTGGAGGAGCTTCACTACTGAGCATGTGCATAAAGTGCAGCACATTCATCTCATTTAAACGATGAGATCAGGAGTAGAATAGACATTTATAGGACATTTCATAATTTTACCAAATTCTTATAAAAAAAAATATTCAGCACATACTGCATTGTCCTAAGGCCTCGTTCACACGGCTTATTTGGGCACGGATTGGCGCTGTACTCTGCGCCGGATTTGCGCTGCAATACGGCGCCAATCCGTCCCTGTCATTACGGTAATCCACTGCTCTCATAGAGAACAGTGGATTCCGTCGCTCCTCCCCGCTCGGTGAATCCGCCGCGGGGGGAGAAAGTGACATGCACATTATTTAGGGCGCGTACGCACCGTAAACAATGCATTGTCTATGGGGCCGGGAGCGTCGCCCCCGCCGTGCTCCGGGCCCCGCCCCCGCCCGCCCCTTATTCACGGCGGATTTGTGAGCTCAATACGGCTCACAAATCCGTCGGGAATAAGCCGTGTGAACACGGCCAAACTGCATCAAATTTATTATTGGAGTCGGAGTCCATTCTATAACGACTCCAACTCCACAGCCCTGATTGGAACACAGCGTTTGGTGGGTGCCATGACGCATTTGCAAAGCCCCTGAAGTCCCAGAGCAGGTGAAACTTTATGAAGTCACCCCATTTTGGATTCAACACCCACCAGGGATCTCATCAGGGATCACACAGGTGTTTCAAGGTTTTAGGTATTTTTTGTTTTTAGCATTAGGCCATGGAAGAGGAAAATAATTGTTTTTTGATGTACACTGTGCAATGTAAATGACATAACTTTACTATGCAGATCAATGCAATTACAATATCAATTTTATAGTTTTTTTTTTTATGTTTTACAGCTTTTTGAAATCACAGTAAGAAAATTAGTTTTTATGTCGTCAGACAGCCATAACGTTTTTATTTTATTTTTCTATTTTGCATATGGAGCTTATTAAAGGGGTTTTCTCACTATGTTGTTTCACAGGCAGCTTCAGATTCAGTGCTCCATCAGACTGCAGGTGGTTCTGTAGCAGTGATTTAGCTCCTCTGTAACTAGCTGAGTTACAAAGACATATAAGACGCTTGTAAAACACACCGGCGTTCAGGAGTCTGAACGCCGATACGTGTTTTACATTAGTTCCAATGTAATTCACACTGCACATTGTTGGATAAATGTTTGGGTCCGAAACATGGCACACATCTAAAAAACGCAGTGTGAACATACCCTTAGTGTATGTTCACACGGTTTATTTTGGCGTGCATTTCGTCGTGTATTGCGTGTTATATGCGGCGAAATGCGTGCCGCAATTACGGTAATCCATAGCTCTCATTGAGAGCTATGGATTACGCTTCGTCCCCCCACGCGTACAATACAATCGTATTGTACATGTGGGGAGATAAGTGACATGTCCATTATTCGCTGGGACTCCCACAACACAGTGTATTGCGGCACGTACTGTACGTGCCGCAATTACGCCATGTGAACGTACCGTTAAAAATAAAGTCTCTGCTTCCCCTGAACTATGGTGATGTCACTCCCTGCTCTCTACCTAATTAGTAAGAAAGAGGAGGACAGTAACCAGAGAAACCTGTGTATACTCAGAGCAGATAAAACCTCATCTATTGACCAGGGCAATATCGATGTAGCAATGTATTTAAAAAAAAAAAAAAAAAAGTCTTCATTTACCGTTCCCTACATATTGAAAGTTAATCTTTTTGGCGAGAAAACCCTTTTAAGGGCTTGTTTTTTGCGGGATAAATTGATGTTTTCACTGGCACTGTAATAAGGTTCAAATGACTTTTAATCCTGCTAGTGTTTTTTAGTTTTACCTTTTACAGCTGTCTCTGTGCAGTATACATGACATGTTAACTTTACTTAGAGGGTCAATACAATTACAGCGATTCCCAAATGTACATTTTTATTTTATTTTTGTCTTTTACACAATAAAAATTACTTTAATAAAAAAAAAACATCCATAACTTTTTTTTTTTTTCTTTATGTACATGGAGCAGTGTAGGGGCTTGTTTTTTGCAGGATGAGTTGACATTTTCATTGGTACCCTTTGGGGGAGGAAGGGCACATTACTTTTTAATACGTTTTTGGGGGGCAGAATAAAGAAAATATGGCAATCCTAGCAGTGTTTTTATGGTGCTTTATAAATTACATGTTAGTTTTACTCTGCTGGGAAATTTGTATACAGCCATTCCCAGTTTATTTTGTGTGTGTGTGTGTGTGGGAGGGGGGGGGGGGTTGTACCTCTTAGCACTCAAAAAAAGTGTTTGTTTTACATTAGATTAATTAAAATTATTTTACATCTATCTTCTGATGGCAATAACTTTTTAGCTTTTCCCCCCAGCAACGGCAGTGAGTATCTTAGCAGCCGATAATCATAACTGCCACACCACCCCCCACCCCGATAGTCTTGCACTGGCTTGCTTGGTGTGCCTAATAGGTTAGTTATCTGTCAATTTAAAAATTAAGCAATGTAATTTTGTCTGATTTCAGAAAAGAGTTGCCAAATGTTGAGACAATAACATTAGTTTTACCCTTGTTCTTTTCTGTTCATTTTTTTCCCCACATAAACCTTAGACCTTGTTGATTTGACCCATGTTATCTTTTTTGGGTTTGACCTGCTTAGAGTAGACGAGTCAACTGTGGTTTGGGGCCAGAACATGTTCTCTTGTGTTAAGATATAGTAGAAAAGACTTCAGAACCTGAGTGGAAACCTCTTTTGTCTCCATCTCTGTTCCAGATCTCTGCCCCATTCGGCTGATTTAGCATTCTATGAATAGTAATCACAATTAGGGCAGCCACTATGATAAAGGGGGCAGCTATGTGAGAAATCATAAATGTCTTGGGTTCCACTCGCTGCACAGATTGTGACCTATAATTGAGCTTTCCATATTTTCTTTTGCAGATTTATCTTCAGGTGGGGAGCACCTCAGACAATAAACATGTGGGACTCCCCCAGACAACCAGCTCCTGGCTTTCGGTGAGTGTTTAGAAAATTTTATGAAACCTGACCGCATCATAGGTGAGAAATAGAACCCTGCAGCATTTGTCACTTTACCCTCAGAAGTCATTGGGCCTCATTTGTTAACTGCCTAGCAGTAAGGGTGCTTTCACACAGTGTGTTTTTGATGCGTTTTTTCAATGCGTTTTTTGTGCAGGAAGGCACAGCAATTAATGCTGTACATTGCTGCACAAAAATCGTGGTAATTACCGCGATTTTTGCCGCAACTTTTGTGCAGCAATGTACAGCATTAACTGCTGTCCCTTCCTGCACAAAAAATGCATTGAAAAAACGCACCGTGTGAAAGCACCCTAAGGGTATGTTCACACAGCTGATTTGAATGAAATCGGTGTCAAAATCTGACCGCAATCCATCCCGCATTGCCCCCACGGCACAGGTTTTCAATCGGGTTTACAGACTGTTTTTGGATTTGAAAGCCATCTGTAAACAGACTGTCAACCTTTTACATTAAGTTAAAGAGAAAATCCGTGCAGCAGTGCCCACTGCGCGGATTTTCCGCCAGACTTTTTTATACCGCCGCTGGTCTGAAAAACTTAGAACATGTTCTTTCTTCCTCCCAGTTTTCAGACGGAACATGAACGTGTGGGTGCGAAGGGGGGCGGCTTGAATCCGCAAACCATGGACAAAAGCCGTCCCGCTGCGGGCCAAAAACGGACCGAATCCCGACTGGTATTTGGTCTATGCCGTGTAAATGCACCCTAGGTATGTTCACATGGCGTGTTAAGTCTGTGTGAACATACGTTTTTAGATACGTGTTTGGAACCTTCTGTTGGACCCTAAATGCACCCAAACACGTATCTAATAAATAGCAATGTGATTTACTTTGCTTTTACTTTGAAACACGCATTGGCATTCACACGAGTGATCACCGATGTGTGTCTCAATGCGTCTTGCAGATCCGTTCCGAGAATTGACATGTCAGTTTTTGGTCCAAAAGACGCAGCAGGAGCCCTATTTAAAACTATAGGGTGCGATCCTGCTGCATCCAAACACACAGCTGCGTGTTGGATCCGTTTAGGATCCGGCGCTGCATTTTTGGATGCGATTTTCGGATCCGGAACGGATCCGAAATCAGATCCAAAAACGCTGTGTGAACAACCCATTACTGTGATGTTGTGCATCAGACGCTGTTTTTTTCTGAGCTAAATCCTCACATAGTATATAGGTAGACGGCTGAAAATCTGCCTCTGAAATCTGTGTTTTAACTGATTCAGATTTTAGGTGTGGATTCCACGCTGCATATTAGCCATGTGAACCTACCTTTAAACTGTTTATGTTGCCCATCGCAACCAATCAGCGCTCGGCTATCACTGGGCCAGACCAGTATAAGCAATCAAAGCTGAGCAATGGTTTCTATGGGCAGCCAAGACAGTCGAACTGCTAGACCGTTGTGATAAGTAAGGCCCAATGTCTCTATTAGGGTTGCGATTCAAGTATGGCCTGATCTGAATTGAGCTGACAATAGTGAGAAAATCAGGGAAAAGGAAGTGTATGCCATCAGGAACTGATACACTGAAAGATAGCTGATGATTGGCTGCACAGTTTTCCTGACATAGCCACCAAATTAGATCAGACCAACTAAGCTTTACCAAAATCCAAAGCACATCATTGATTCATATGTCCAAGAATATTATATGATGGCTCCAATAGCAACCTCCTAAAAAAAAAATATAAAGGGGTAGTGGCTACCATCTATTACTCCATGGAATATTAGAGTTTTATATTGTTCCATCTATTCCGTATTATCTAATTCTGGCTTTGTCCTTTTTTTATTTTTACCTTTCTTTACAGGGGTTATCATGGAGAATCATTTCCACCTAGAATACCCCGTGGCTCCCATCCAAGAATGAGAGGACGACCTCCTTTCCCCTTCCGGGATGGCCCCAGGGTTCCTAATCCTCATTTTGGTGGTCCTGGAGGTGCTCCTTTCATGCATCGAGATATGAGCATGGATGGACGATGGGAAGAGGGCAGAATGATGCCTGAAGAACAAATGCACCACCCCAGAAGGGGGAAGCCTAACATGAATTATAGGGCTATGGCGTACAGAGAAGAGGAGGTGCCAGATATGCATTATGGGGAGACCAGTGGTCCCGAAAATGAGTTTAGGGCTCGTTTAGCTCCAGATATGGACTACAGAGAACGAGAAGCACCCACCTTGGATCAGAGAGGGTTACCTGATGTAGATTACAGACCAGAAGAAGGGCCAGCCATTGCCTACAGAGAGAGACTTCCTCCACCTCCTATCTTTAGAGAAAGAGAGAGCTTAGAATACAGGCGGCGGTTACACGCAGATATGGAGCTGAGAGAGCGAGGCCCAATGGAGCAGCAAAGGCAAAGAGTAACCACGGCGCCAGATTATGGCAAGAGAGGAATGGAAGAGATGGAATACAAGCGTCGCTTGGATGCTTTGCAAGAAATGGTCCTGAGACAGAGAGAATCCCCAATGTGCAGGGACAGGGAGGGTCCAGACATGTCGCATGTAGAGAGGGAGCGGATGTTAAGGGAGAGGTCTGCATTAGAGTACAAGGAGAGGGGGAATCCCGCACATTTCCGAGAGTCTGCAGACCTGGACTTAAGGTTCAGGAAGCCAGATGTGGACATGGACTTCATGGAACAAGAAAGAGTACTGGACTACAGAGACAGGATGGTCATTGACTACTCGCATAATGACAACACTGCCCTGAGGTACACGGAAAAGGAGGCCCCGGGAGTTGAGTATATGGACGTAGAGTATGAAACCAGTAAGAAATCGGAGGGCGACCCAAGCCTGAAGGAGTCTGCTGGAATAGCATGCAGGAACCTGGAGTCTACAGCGGCATCAGGTGCTGCCTATAAAAAGAGGGAAATAGAGATTCCAGGAATAAGTAGTGACACAGACTATCGGGAAAAGGACAACACATACACCGATTATCAGAAAAAAGAGAGCTCCGATTCAGACTACCGCGACAACACAGATTCAGATTACAGAGACAGGGAGACTGTCGACTCAGATTATCGGGGCAAAGATAGAGCTGATTCAGACTACCGTGAAAGAGAGCGTGCAGATGCAGATTACAGGAAGAGCGCAGATAGCAGCATGAAAAAGACCTCCAGTGCAATGGAGAAAGAAGACGCTTCCAAGCCCGCAAAAAATCAGAAACCGCTCAAAAGTGTAATGGCGACTCCTGAGCTACCGCCGACGTCTTTCTCCAGTGCAGATCAGAGGATCCCATTCTTGTCTTATGACAAACCGCAGGTGTCGCCTCTGTCCAAAATAAATAAAGAGCCACTTTGTCAGGAGGGGGCACTGTCTGCAAATAAGGGAGAGGCACAGAGTGAGGCGAACAAGTGCAACTACCCTGGGAAACTAGACGTAGACTTCAGAGATCGGCCCAAACCAGAAGATGCTAACCAAGAGACCAAAGCAGCAAGAAGCAAAGTCATGGGATACTCGGCAGACAGCAAGGAGCTCTGTTCTAGTGACCAAGACCTGCGCAGTAAGGATGTCTTTACTAAAGATTCGGCTCAGGGGGGAAGTGATCAAGACTTCCGAACCGGTAAATTCATGCAAAAGAAGGACCAGGACCTCCGAGCTGGGAAAGACCAGGCTTCTACAGAGGTTCTCGGCCAGAACACCCTGCTGTATGACTTTCTAAGGCTGGCAGCTAAAGAGTTAAAGCAGCAGCGAGTAAAAGGAGGAGCCAGGGATGAGACTGCGGGGCAAGCTGAGGTTCACACACCTGAGAAACCAGCGACCACCAGAATGTCTCACCCAGCCACAAGCTCCATTAAGCCAGCAGAAGGACATTCACCTGGGGTTGAATTTCTGGGCAGACTGGACGCGGATTACAGAAACAAAGACTACAATGACGTTGATTTAAGAGTTGGCTGTGGCCCAGACAAAAAATCTCATCAAGATCTTCAGCCTGGGAGCAAGGTACTGCAAGATTCATTGTACAATTGTATCTGTCTGGAAGTTTGTTAAAGAGAGACGAAGGGTAGTGTGGACCCTGTATGCAGTTGGGTTACCAAGAATTTTAGCTCCACTGCCAGAAGACTTATTACGATCGAGGAGATTCAATAGGAAAAAAAAATATATATATACACCAAAAAGTTTGGACACACCATCTCATTCCAACGGTTTTCTGTATTTTCATGACTATAAAAATTGTAGATTCACATTGAAGGCATCAAAACTATGAATTACCACATGTGGAATTATATACTTAACAAAAAAGTGTGAAACAACTGAAAATCTGTCTTATATTCTAGGTTCTTCCACCTTTTGCTATGATTACTGCTTTGCACACTCGTGGTATTCTCTTGATGAGATTCAAGAGGTAGTCATCTGAAATTGTCTTCCAACAGTCTTGAAGGAGTTCCCAGAGATGCTTAGCACTTGTTGGCCCTTTTGCCTTCACTCTGCGGTCCAGCTCACCCCAAACCATCTGATTGGGTTCAGGTCTGGTGACTGTGGAGGCCAGGTATCTGGCGTAGCACCCCATCACTCTCTTTCTTGGTCAAATAGCCCTTACACAGTCTGGAGGTGTGTTTGGGGTCTTGTCTTTGAAAAATAAAGATGGTCCAATAAACGCAAACCGGATGGAATAGCATGCCGCTGCAAGGTGTTTTTAACCCTGTGTTTCAGATTCCCTAATTTTGAATAAATCCCTACAGTGTCACCGCAAGCACCCCCCCCCTTTACCCTCCTCCCCATGCTTCCGGGGGGGAACCCGGTATGTAGATCCATTGTTCACCTTTTCTGCGTCGAAAAGACACGGTGGTTGGAACCCAAGATCTCAAAATTTGGACTCAAATCAGACCAAAGCCAAGATTTTAACGGGGCTAATTTCCTTCCTTTTGTTCTTTAGCCCAAACAAGTTCTTCTGCTTGTTGCCGGCCTCAGGTGGTTTCCTAGCAGCTTTTTTTCCCTTTAAGGCCTGCTGCAAAGTTCCCCTTTCAGTTGTTGTAGAATGGCGCCTAGGGGGAATCTGTGTGGTTGGGGGCCTGGCTCCTTTTTTTAATTGCGTGTGTTAACCTGCGTTTCTGAGGCTGTCTGGATGAACTTATCCTCCGCAGCAGAGGTGACTCTTGGTCTTCCTTTCCGGGGGGGGGTCCTATGTGAGCCATTTTTTTGTAGCGCTTGTTGGTTTTGGCCCTGCACTTGGGGGGCACTTCAAATTTCCCCCAATTTTTCCCCCCGTACCTTTATTTCTTTAAGTATTTATGGCCACTCGTTTTTTTTTTTACTTAAGGGGTTGTTCGTTTCAAAGTTGGGGTTTTTTTTAAAGATCTTTAAAAAAAACAAGCAGTTTGCAATATAGTTTATTACAAAGTCCTACTGATTTTTACTAGCCCTGTTGTATTACTACATAGCTTTCGATTCTAAAGTAGCCGACTGTTGATCCTTATCTTACTGGCTGTGGTCTGAAAGCTATACCTTTGAAGACAGGTCGGAGCAGAGGCCCCCCCTGCACAAAATGCTTCTGGAGTGGAGGGAGGGGAGGGGGGGAGGGGGGGGGGGGGGGGGACTTGGTGTCTTTGCCCCTTATGTTGGTTTACCCGTGTGTGCCGCTTCCCCCTGCCCTACAAGATGATGTGACAGCAGTGCCCCTTTTGTTGTTATATAATCATGATTGTTTTGGACTGTGCTTTATAAATTATACAGTCAGGCTTGTGAATCTTTACCCTCTCCAGTATTGTGAGACATCCTGATATAGTAAACTGCCTTGTTGTTGCTGGAATGTGGAGACTTGTAAGTAAGCAGGGGATATTTGGAACACATGCATCCCCTGCCCCCATTAGCACCAGCTTCATATTCCTCTTACACTCCCAGATCAGCCTCTCCTGTAAAAAGACCTAGGCGGGACCCCAGGGTGAAAAATTGAAAGGAACAAACCCCCTCCCCCCCCCCCCCCGTTAGAAAGTTTTGTAGCTGCCCGTGTGTGAAAGGGAGGGGGGGGAGGGAGGGGGGAGGGGGGCAGAAGAGACAGACAAGTTTGCACGCCCCTCAGTTCAACTTCCGGGGACACTGACAGGTTTGAAATGCTCGTAATGAGACAACTCCTTTAACTGCTTTTTTCTTGCCATAATAGAAATTCTAACAGTCCATTCAGTAGGACTATCAGCTGTGTATCCACCTGACATCTGAACAACACAACTAATGGTTCCAACCCCATTTATAAGGCAAGAAATCCCACTTATTAAATCGGGACAGGGCACACCGGGTGAAGTGAATGCCTGAGTGTGCAAAGCAGTAATCAAAGCAAAAGGTTGGTACTTTGAAGAACCTAGAATATAAGACATTTTCAGGTTGTTTCACAGTTTTGTTAAGTATATAATTCCATGTGTTTTAAATTTCATAGTTTTAAATTCCCTCATGCAAAATCTACATTTTTTTTAGTCATTGAAAATACAGAAAACGTTGGCATGAGGTGTGTCCAACTTTTGGTCTTGTAGTGTGTGTATGTGTGTTGATGTGTTGTGTTATATATATATATATATATATATATATATATATATATATATACACAGCTTTATATGGCAGCAGCCTGTACCACAGTGCTTTTTGTGGGATGTAATTTACTAAAACAGGGGATGATGGTACACAGAGTGGTAAATTCTGATTGTGTCCAAGGAAGGAGCCACCTTCACACTGATATATTGGTTGTAAGATTGAGGAGCGCTAGTGTGTAAATGAGAGCTGTGTGAAGGTACATCATGGAGATAGCTAGTGTAATGACCAACCGTTTAGGCATTTATAGAGTGAGTGAATTTATCTAATTTAATGTTTTTTCTGTATCAGGATAAAGACTATAGAAGGACTGCAATACCTGAGGGGGCCACCAGGATTATATGGCTTGACGGTCTCCCAACCGGAGCATCTAGAGAAGATGTAAGTCTATATTTCACCATATAGCTGTTTGTTGATACTGTTCTCTCTTCCTTAGATTTATGGAGTAACAAAGAATTCAGTTATTGAATTTTTTTTATAAAAAAATTCTAGTCTTCACAGAATAATTGTGCATGTGGTTTTATAGTTTTCTGTCCTACCTATATAATCATCTCTTTGTGTACTGACTTCATGCTGAGCCAGTGCTTATACACAGTGGCCACTCTGAACAACCAGAGCTTCAGAGTCAGTCATATTGGGGACAGCTATGCTTGGACTTCTGTACATTGCTGTGTCCTAGAAGAAAAGTTTACTTAACAGTAGGCAAGCATCATGTGAGAGAGTAACTTACACACAGTTAAAAGGGTTGTATCATTTCATTAAATGGCCTTCAGAATAAGGGGACAGTGAAAACGAGCAACTTTGCAATTGGATGTCATCAGCAAAGCTGTCTTGTTTTCACAGTTTTCCTTATCTTCCGTTTTTGTAACCAAACTTCTCCAGTGCTGGTCAGATCCCTCCTCCTTACATTTCATTAGCTGAAGGCTCTAATAATTTACATTCTGTTCAGCCCCCGGTCCCCGTGTTCACGGAGCTTGCATTCCTGCCTCACTCAGAATTAGGGGCCGTGAATAAGTTCACTCATTACAGTTAGTTGCCTCCTCATTGACACTGCAGCTGTCTCTATAATCAGAAAACAGAATTGTGCCCCGGTGATAATGCTCCTGCTGTAGGGCCGAAAAAATTTCATCTATACAGCTAAGTGCCATCATTGACATGCAGCTATCTCTATAATCAGAAACAGCATTTTGTGCCACAGTGCCTAATGCTTGCGTGTTGGTGCCTTATGTAAACATGAAGGGAGACGGATCTGTGCTGGTTTCAACTGTAGCAACCGTCCAGCTGTGAGAGATCAGTGCTGAGTTCATGGAAGACTCTTTAGACTGAATGCAGGTATGTAAACAGCTCTTACAAAAAATAAGACTGCATAGTGAGAGGACAGTGACATGTGGAGGGGGGGACACACACTGGAGCCAGCATGAACAGTGAAGGGGTGAGTGGGGTGATGGCATCCCTTTTCAGTTAAGAAACGCCCAGCTGGGTGGGGAAGAAACGCCCCTGAATTTCAGGAAATGAGAGGATCAAGCTTCAAGAGAACAGCCAAACTGATGAAGCGATACATCCCCTTTAAGTCAAATTAGGACCACCAGCTTTTATCCATAATAACTGCTATGTGCAGCAGAGACAGCAGCTAGATGGGTTGGAAGAGGGTTAAAGGGGTTTTCTTACTACAAAGATTATCTTTCTACATGAAGTAATTGAAGACTTTTTCTAAATACATTGGTTGATGAATTTTATGTTGGTCATGAGATAAGAAAGATTTTATGTGCTGAGTGCACCCAGGTTTCTATGTATACCTGACCGTAACTCTGTTATCTGATTAGAGCAGGGAGCGACGTCACCTTGGACAGGAGGAGCTTATTTTCTCACTTCAGAACAAACTGATTATCTCTAACAAGATTAGCGTCCGTTTACAGATGAGCAATTGTTTTCAGTCCTCACAGCACATGTACCATTTGTTTACTGTCAGAGTGTCCGCTATGGTTAACATTAGCATCAGAGATTTGGACCCCACCACTGAGGGCGTTACTACATCTGAATATTTTCTGGATATTATACTGTTATAATTTACTGTGATTTTTTTTTTTTTTTTTTTCGTACAGGAGGCGAGCAGTGTAGTAGAAATGTATGGTTGTGAAGGATCAGTCCCTGTTGTCTCAGAATAAATTGTGGCTTGTCCATGTGTATTTCTTTTTTCTTAAGTAGAAAGAATAAGAAAACCTTCCTCCTCACCTCTGTAACTACCTACTTCCTGGTCCTAACAGTCTGCTGCCGCCATCATGTGACATTTCCTGATATCGCCATGTGGAACCCTTCCCTGTTGACGTAAGGAAATGTCATGTGACTACTGCACCAATGTACTGATAGCAGCCGTGACATTCCAACGCATGCCCAGGAATAAACAAAAACACAGGAAACGTGAACAGCGCCAGTGCTGGAATGGAGGCGAGAATGCGTTTTTGTTTTGTGCTTTTTAATATTTTGGGCCCCCAAACCAAAAATTTAAAAAAAATAAAAAATTGTAGATATCCCCTTTAATAACTGGATTCGTTATTTATGGCGAACTGTTGCTGGGAGCCCCAGTCACTTCACTGTGCAGTTCAATCACTGCTTTTACATTGTAATAAAATAAATATGGCAGCTGGAATCCCTTCACATGACAGCATTTTCAGCTTGTTATTTGCACTTGTCTGTTTAATGAGTTGGCCACTTTCTTAGAAAATGAAAAAAAGCATTTCTTAATCCCACATTAAAATAAAAAAATATTATACTCTCCTTCCTCCCTTTCCAACGCTGCGTCTCCCCACTCTACTGTTAACATGCTGTCACTTTCAAACAGAGCGCCACAGCCGCCAATTGGCTGCAGCACACATGCCTCTACTTACATTACTGTTCAGAGTTGTTCACTTTTGAACAGTGAGTAAAATCAGTGGCATGAAAATGCTGCGGCTTTTAATTTCCCTTGAATGACGGTATGTCAGTAGAAGACCAGGAAGACATGGTGCTGGCCTGCAGGAAGGGTTTCATAGTTTGTAAGACCGAAAAAAGACAAAACTCCCTCCAGTTCAGCCGCTATGCTAAGGTTTTATCCGGGAAGGCAAAAACCCCCAATGAGGGAGAAGCCATTGTCCTCATTTTAGGGAAAAATTTCCCTTCCCGACTCCAATCTGGCAATCAGAAAAATCCCGGATCTGACCCCTTTCATGAATCCCAGACATATAATTTTTTTATTACGCTCCAGAAAATGCACTAAACCCTTTTGAACGCCCTTTTTGAAATTTACCCTGACAAGTCCCCCTGGCAGAGAAATTCCATGTCTCACTGCTCTTACAGAAGAATCCCTTTCTGTGTTTTTTGTAGAAAATTTTTTTTCCCAAGACGTAGAGGATGCCCCCTTGTTTTTAAAACAGCCCGGGGAAAAAATAAATTTTTGGGGAGGATCTCTATATTGACCTTGATGTATTTAAACAAATTTTTTTATGCCCCCCCGAAGCCGCTTTTCTCTAAAATAAATAACCCAAAATTTTCCCAAATCTTTCGGGTTCCCTGTGGGCCCCCCCAGCCCCTTTATTTTTTTTGGTTGCCCCCCCTTTTTTGCCCTTTTTTCAAGCTCTAAAATGTCCCCCCCTGTCACTGGTGCCCAAAAACGTACAAAATTTTTTCCATGTTTGGTCAAATTTACATTGGACTTGTATAATAGGAGAAAAATTTGTTCTCATCATGTGCCCCCAAAGGCCCCTTTAAACCCCCATGATCCTTTTTGTTTTGGTTTCTGCGGGCCTGACACTGGTCTGCTCCCTTTAAGGGATTTTAACTGTCCACCAGGTTCCCCAAAGTCCTTCCCCAAATTTAAACTTTTACCCATGTTTTCCTTTTAAACATGAAATAATGAAAAGGGGTTTTTTCCTCCCCAAAGTGCAAAACCCTTTTGTTTTTTATCAGTTTTAAAAACCTCTTTCTCCCATTTCCCTGCCCAGGCCCCCAAACTTATCCAGACCCCCTTTTAAAAACACATTATCCTCAATTGTGTTGTTTACGTTACAGACTTAGTTCGTCTGCAAAGATTGATTTTTCTACTTTTTAAATCCTTTGTAAAAATCTTTAATAAAAATTTTAAAGAGGAGGGGGCCCAATACGACCCTTGTGGAAACCCCACTGAAACAGCGATCCATCGAAAAGGTCCCGGTAAATTTACTCCCCTTTGGGTTTTTTATCAGGAGCCGGGTTTACTTACCCACTTGCACAAAAATTTTTTCCCCCGGGCCCTTGCATTCTCTTTTTATTTCCCAAACCCTTTAAAAAAGTGGCACCGAACAAATGCTTTTAAAAAAAATTCTAGATATATGACACCCAGGGGCCTCCCCCCCCGATCCAGTCGGGCATAAAACCCCTCATAAAGGATGAAAAATTAGCCTGACGGAAACCCGACCCTTTCCATAAACCCCCCGTGCGGGAACGGCTTTTAATACATTTATTTTTCAGTGAAAAACTCCAGGAAAGCATTCGAAAAAAACCTTCAAAAAAATTTACCTAAAACCAGGGGTTTAAAGCTTACTGGCCAAATTATTTTCCGGGAATCATTTTTTGCCCCTTTTTTGAAAAAGGGCACCACATTTTTGCTATGGGGCCAACCCTTTTGGGACATCCCCCGTTTTTTAGCCCCAGTCCGAAAATTTTAAGAAAAGGGGCCTATTATGACTTTCATTTAAAATTTCCCTTAGGACCCCCGTGGGTGAAACCAAACTGGACCTGGGGATTTGTCTATCTTAATCTTCCTAAACGGGCGGCACTTCTTCCGGGGTTTAAAAAAGAAATTTTTAAATTTTGGGATTTTACCATCCCTCTTTTCCCAACGGGAAGGGTCATCCTCCTCGGTAAAAAACGGGGGAGAAGAAATTGTTTAATAGGTTTGCTTTTTCCTCATCCCCCTACTGTCTCTCCCTCGGTATTTTTTAAAGGGGCCCAAAATTTTCTTTTTTTAATCTTTTTTCAAAATTTTTATATTTAAAAAAAATTTTTTTGGGGGTTTTTGTTTTACTTTTTATTGCAATAAATTTTTTTCTGTCTCCAGCTTTGCTGCCCTTTTTTCTTTTTTTTATACACTTTTTTTCTTCCCTTTTCTCTCTTTTTGCCCTCTTCCGGGCCCCCCGGTTTTTGTACGAAACGCTTTCCTTTTTTTTTTTTTAATTTTCCCTTTTTCATCTCTGTTTATTCCCCTTTTTGGTTTTTTTCCCGTTTTAAAATTTTTTTTTTTACCATAAGGTTAAAAATTTCCTTTTCCCCAGTGGGGGCCAAAAAGTTTTTTAAAAACTCCCAAAATTTTTTTTTTTTTTTTAAGGGTTGCCTGGGACAGTGCTTTTTTGTTTTCTTAAGGGACTACCTCCTTTTGCCTACTTTGGCAATACAGTTAGGTAACTGCAGAGCCAAAGTAGGGTTTTTGTGAAGAACAATTTTGGAACTTTTGGGGTGGGCAGTTTCTGAAAAGAAACCCCTTTATGGTAGGAAGCGGGCACCCTGAAGTAAACATCCGGCTAACTGCCCCTGGGGCAAAGAAAAAGGGGTTCCCAAAACATTATAGGGGTGGACCGTTTCCCGTGGCAAAAGAATTTAATAAAGGTGTTTTTGACCCTTTTTTGCTTCCCCGTTTGGGGGTTTTTTTTTGGGGGCCCCGTCCCGTTCTTTTGTTTTCTTTTTGTAACTTTTAAAGTTTTTTTTTTTTTCGACCTGGGTCATGTTGTATGTTTTTCTAGGGTGTCAGACACAGCACAGCAGATTGCTCCTCCACAGTTCCCCACTATGTTTTTTGACAAATTGGGCCCGGGCTTGTAACAGAGGTTCAAAGGGGGGGGAAAACCTTTAAAACCCCCGTTAGATTGCAGTGCATAGTTTTTGGGAATTTGGGACAAGTTTTGGGGGTATATCTGCCCCTGCCGCAAGGCCCCGATTGTTATTACCCTATAAAAAACTTTTTAAAATTGGGGCACATGTTACTTCAAAAATTTTTGGGATAAGGCATAGGTTACTATAAATAAGGACATATCATTGCAGATGCAGAGGAGCCATATATCATTGGGGATAAGGCACTGGTGACAAAAGGAGAAAACTTATCATTGTTTAAAAGAGCTAAAAAATGAAGGGGGAAAATTTTATCAATGGGGGGAAAAAAGCAACAGGTTTCTATGGGGGAAGATAAAATTATTGCAGATTTAGGGTTTTTTGAGGCAGGGGGAAAAAGGCATCGGGGAGGGGCAAATTGATCATTGGGTGAAGGTAAAGTTTTGTTTATCCTCCATTGTAATCTGACCCCCCCGATCCCCCTCTGCGCTTGCCAGTGCGCAGCCCCTGCCCAATGATGGAGTGAACCTCATAGGATACATTCCAGGTGAGTGGCCATGTCTGTGTTTCAGGAATGTTCCCCAAACCCCTTTTTCGATTCCCCACCAGGGGCTAAAAAGGGTGCAAATCGCAAAACAACGACAACTCTTTAGAAAGATTTGATGTTCAGCCCCCAACCTCCCCTTTCCGTTCCCGTCGAAAACCCTTTTGGGAAAATTTGGTTTTTGGGTTTTCTTTGCGGGGTTTTATAAACTCCCGCCCCTTTTAAAAAAGGGCTGAGGCTGTCTGACCATTAGTTGGCCCATAGACTCTGCCTTCAGCCATGATTATTAACATCAGTGCCAAGATTGCAAGGTCTTTCATAGAGCCTCAGCTAAGGAGCAGTAGCACATTTGACAGGATGGATTCTATTTCCTGTCTAATCCTATTACCCAGTTCTCTTATCTCCAGTCGGCTTCACCCAGCAAGATCTTGAGTGACCAAAGATTGTCTCACAGACAGATAATGTGTGGGGCTACCCCTTCACAGGTCTCAACTGGAGTGTAGTAGTAGGGGAGAGCAGATGGATTTATATGACTCTACAGGCCATGATGGCTGCATTATCATATTCCACTTTTTGAGCCACTCATTGCCTCCCACTCAGCCAACCAGTATACTCTGCTCTGCATTGATGAGGAGCAAAACCCCGAAACAGCTGTATGGAGATGGGTGATATTGGCTAATATCCCTTTTGCTTCTTAAAGATTCAGTGAGTCAGAAACAAATTGAGAATTTGTTACATACAATAGAGGGCGCTTGAGCTTCTCAGCTCCTTTCCCATAGTGCTTTGTGATATGCAAATACTTAGTGGAGGGCAAAAAGGCAATCTCAAAACATCACACACCCATATGGTGCTCTCCCCAAGGAGAGAGATTCCCCCTTCAGTATACTCTCAGCAACACCCCCTCCCTCCATTGTCCCAGGCAAGTAATACCAGAGCAATGTAGAGGAGTGAGTCTGTCTCTGTCTACTCCTCCGATGGCAGCCAGCGGTCTGTACAGTTTTGAGTAGCTCCTGTAAATGAATTGTAAGCCAAATGTTTTTATTCATAGAAATGAATTTTGGTAAAGTCATTGTGAGTATTCCTTGTGCAGATTCTGAATGTGGCAGAAGCAGAATAAATCTGTTTATCCTCCTTTCCCTCCATCTCCTCTGTGTAATTTCCTCTCTTATCAGGCGTCCTAATTTATCAGACTAAAGTCACCACCGAGTTGTCCATAGAAAGATCTCGGATATTCAAGTCTTTAAAGGGACTCCAATGATAGGAGAGTTTCTGCAGCTTTTTTCAGTTCTCTCTTCCTCTCTCATTTTCCCGCAGGGTTGTCAGAGGATTTTTGTAATAACATGGGACTGGCTGATAGTTAAAGTGGCTTCAAAATATAGTCTAGTCCTTGTGCTATTATGTAAATGGCCCTAATATAATAGAGGTAGTATTTTCCTGAAAATACCTTTAGGGTATGTTCACACGGGCAAATTTCGGCGCACATTTCGTGTCGTATTTGTGCATTAATACGAGCAAGATGTGTGCCGAAATTACGGTAACCCATAGTTCTCATAGAGAACTATGGATTACGCCTCCTCTCCCCGCTCGTACAATACAATCTTATTTTACACGCGGGGAGATAAGAGACATGTCAGTTACTTGCAGCAAATACGCGCTGCGATTAATGCATGTCAATGGGGCCGGCGGGTTGCCGGCCGCGCCGTGGGAGTACGCGACGCAATTACGGCATGTGAACATAGCCTTAGAGGTGATGACTTCCCTACTTGGAAGCCGGCACCTTTTCATAAGTCAATGGAGAGCTTTCTGGGTGACCTGGCATTTGTAATCAGTGGTGGTAATGCTTCTCAAAACCAACATTCATCACTCTTTATATGATGCAATGGGTTTTTGATATTGTGGCAAATCCTCCACATACTAAAATATAAGGGATGAAAAGTTTGTAATATACCGCTATAATTCTGCACATAGGGTCTCGGACATTGTGATCCTAGTACTGCAATGTCTTATGACCCCCCTACATCCCATCACTGCTACAAGATGCAGTGTCTTGAAGGCTTAATGTATGCACAGGAAGTCATTTAGAAACACTTCTGCTTTACAACTTTTTCCACGTTGGTGCTCTGTAAAAGTTTTCCGAACCTTAGACGGCTCTTTTAACACCGTCTTGTGTAGGAATTCTAATATTTGTTCATGCAGGTAAATACCATCAAACCACCAGTGCACAGGATGAACCTAGGCAGGAATGTTGTCCTCCCCCTGCACTGTTCCTGTAGGGGGTCCTACATTCTCTAAAGTATATATTGTGCATCATCCTATACTGCAGTGAGTGAAATTGACTGTACTGGGTTCACCCTAGAGCAATGTCTGTCTTCCCGGGGGGGAGGGGGCGCTGTAAGTAAATGCCTTTTTTTTTCGTTATCTAATACTAACTGACCTCCCGTCTGTATCACATGCTGTCCCCAGGTTACAGCTTCGGCTCTGTCTGCGTGGAGTTTTCCCTCGTGGAAGAGGCCGTCGGATGCATGGAAGCCAACAAGGTTACTTTGTCCACCTGTTCAGCGGTGCTCTGGAAGCATGGAGGGCAGATAGGGAAAACCTAGAGAGTCTCCTACGGCTCCAGCACACATTCCGCTAGTTTGTAGGGTGCAGCCTTTTACCTGCTCCTGACACACTAGAGGAACGTCTGAGTGTCTCATAACCAGTGTGTTAATAGCCCTGCAGAGGGTGCAATGTCACTGCAGTTCAGTGCAGTGTTCAGATGGTTATGTCATAAGGCAGGGAATGAAATTGTTCTAAGGAGAAACCTGAATACAAAACAGGACAATGCCATGGGTACTGCAGGCGAATGATGTGCAAGCTTCTCTCAGCTTGAAAATCACTGCAGAAAATGTCCTCCGCTCGCCGCTGCAGGTAATTAGGAATATAATTAGAGGCAGGCAGAGATGTGCGGAGCAGATGCACCAACACTGCAAGATGGGGCTGAGGAAACACTTCAAAGAGGAAGCTCCAAGATAAAATGCGTGTTAAAGGGGAGGACTGGCCAGAAGAAGAAAAAAATGTGCTCCTTAAGCATTTCCTCCCCCCTACGCCACCATCGCAAAAAGAAAAAAAAAAATGAACAGCTCCCACGAGAATACTCCTGACAAAACCACTGTAATGAATGCTAAGAACTTTGCACCCAGAATATCCAGTACAAGGGGCCTGCACGGAGGAGGGTGCCAGATGATGTTGAATTCTGAGGCAGAGGTCCTCCGGGCCCTTTTAAATCCTATGAGCAGCGTCGAATCCTCAGCATGGTCATAACGAAATACTCCCACAGGCTTCTGCTGATGGTGATGAAACAGGACATGAATGCTGTTTCCTCTTTTAAAATAGATCTCGTGACCCTAAATGTCACATTAAGAGAACCTAACACGGTTAGGTGTCCTCTCCTGTAATGTGAAGGGCTTGATGGGCCATGTTCTATGAATGCTGTGCCTTCCTTTTTGCGTCATTAGTTGGTGCACTTTATTTTGGCGCGTTCCCTCAACCAGGGTTTTAGCCTCCATATCTCTTTGCATGTTATTTAATCAGATGCTGTCCAATATAATCCAATGTGCTGCTAAAAGTTTTTTACAGCCAGTAGAGGGGCGGTTAGTGGAAATCAACTGCATTAGGAAATATATGGGGCCAAGTGCACAGAGGGCCTTCTCATTTGATGATCTACCCACGCACTTTACAGCTTCAACAGGTTAATGCCATTAATATAAGATTGAGGCATTTACCAGTAGCATGAATATTGAGGCTAAGTTAGCGCATAACATTTTTTTTGCACTTTAGATGCGTTTAAAAAAAAAAACACCTCATCAGAAAGTGCTTTAAAAAACCTGTGCAGTTTTTCAAACTTTTTTTTTTTTTTTTTTTTTTTAAAACAAAAGGTTTGGTAAAATGGCAAAGTTTGCATGGTAGCACAGACCTACAGATCTTTGTGCCGCCATAATATGTCTTCATTAGATACGATTTTTTTATTTTCTCCTAGAAGCATTGCTTTTTTGAGACTATAGCTGATGTATCAGAGATTCTGAGATTTATTTATTTATTTTTTTCACCTCACTGGTTCATATAATATATATGAAAATATAATCATATGAGATGCAGTATTAAGTGTAGACTCCTATGGGAGCCATATTATGAATTTTAACAACTGGAAGTTCTATACATCAGTTCTGTAGCAGCGAAGCATCGGTTTTTGAACGACACAGGAGTCTGTTGTACCTCGGACCAAATAACTTTATATATCGAAAGTATCAGTCCAATATTGATTATCAAGTTCTTTACTTTGTATCAGACATTTTAACACCCATTCACTTTCCGGGTTTCAGTAAATCATATTATAATACATTTAATGACCAAAACCTGTAATCCAGTCATATGTATCTCCGTTCTTATAACGGTACAAGTTGGAAGTCCATACTCGATGAAGCAGGCTGAGACATAGCGGAGCACGTCGTTAGATGTTACCACTAAGGCCATGTTCACACGGCTTAAAATGGGACGTAATTCAGTCCGTACTGCGCAAATTACAGCTGGAATATGTCCCAGTCATTACGGTAATCCACAGTTCTCAAAGAGAACTATGGATTACGTCTCCTCTCCCTGCTCGGCGAATCCGCCGCGGGGGGAGATAAGTGACATGTCATTTACTAGCGGCATAGACGCGCCGCTAGTAATGATAGCATAGCCTAAAGCGTCCAAGTGCCATAGATGTTGTGACGTTTTGGAGAACCACGCCTCCTTCCTCAGACTGGCGTGTCTTGGAACAGCCCTGGAGACGGAACTACCGTTACTAGGGACTGATACTTTCGATATATAGATGCTATTTTGGGGAATAAGGAGAGAAATTCCCTATTTTAGTCTGTCCCTGTAACCCAACCTTTAAGATGCATGGTGGTTTAAATCGATTACAGATAACTTTATTGCAACCTCTACAATTGCTGTGTGCATGTAGCCTTCGGTGCCCCTCCTGTTAATTCGGTCTTCTACTCTTTCTTGCGTCTCAGCATGAGATCATATGGTTCAGTCTCTGAAGTAAAGGCGGATCAGTCCTCTTATGCGTCGGCGGCTCAGAATAGGGTCTGGGGAAGGGAGTTGGCATTGACTGATAATCAGGTTTATGTAAATGAAGCATCACTGTTATATTATAAAAAGTTCTGCTACCTTTAGACAGATCTAAAACAATAGGTCAGCGCGATTGCGGTGAAAAATTGTAGAAAAGCATCTTTATTTATATTCAATGATCCATAGAATCCATAAGCATTGTAGTAGAGATGCACAGACCTAGCTGACGCCTTTCAGGCACATAAGTGCCTTTAGTAATACTTTATTAGACAACTTGTTCCAATTCCTCACCACTTTCTTCTCTCCTTTTTGTCTGTAAATAGAAACATCCATGTTTTTCACCCAGAGACCGAAACTCTGTTCTTACCTAAGGCTATGTCTACACAGCACTGGTTTCTGGTTGGATTATCGGCGGATTCAGTATTTAGAATCTGACTGTAACCAGTGTCCCATAGACCGCAATACAAAATCCATGATGTAGTCTACACAGCTCGGATTTTCTACTGTTGGATTTCAAAACCGCCGGCCCTCCGCTGGAAGATAGAACGTGTTTCATCTTCGAACGGATGTTCGTACTGTCAATATGCTGGGCCGGCGGCAAAGCAGAGCGCAAATCCACGGTATAGTAATGTTAAAATTGGATTTTCAGCGGTATTTTAACATTAGCTGTGTAGACATAACCTAATATTTCTATCCACTGAGGGCATTATATGGTTGTCTACAGTCTAGACAATCTTCTGTAAGATAAGTATCCCAGACTGATATTTTTTACTTTCGTTAATACATTGTAACAGATTTGTAGGACAAGAAACCATATGCCAGGGATGTCAAACTAATTTTCACCGGGGGCCACATCTGTAATATGGTTACCCTCAGAGGATCGTAGTATGCCACTTGATCAGTAAAAAGCCAAGATTTCCTTTAAGGCTGTATGATAGCTAGCCCCTTCCACTTCTTGCGTATCAAGCATCCTATCTTGGAGAGGTTACTAGGGTGCAACTGTGTCACCACCTGTAAGTTGCTAAAAAGAGCAGTGTAGAGGTGCGTGTTGGAGCTCAAAATCCAGGATGGCGCCTGCTCTCTCTGCTGGGGCTGTTGCCTCTGCCAAGCACTAGTTACATCCTCTGGGAAAGTGGAGAGATTGTCCTTCTATGCCGGACCTTGCCCATCCTTGTTTACTGTGTCTAAGCTCTTTTATAAAAAGACATGGTGGGCCACATGCGGCCTGCGGGCCGTGGGTTTCATGTGCTGTGTATGGTTTTAGTAAACTGTCAGCCTTAAAGGGGTTGTCTCACTACAAATAATAGCTTTCAAAATGTAGAGAACACTAAATGAAGACGTTTTCTAAATATATTGCTTTGTTCATCTTTTTTGTTAAGGAGCTACAAGTGATTTTATCACCTTCTGAGGGCTTCCAGGTTTCCCAAGTGACTGACCTGTGTACTCCTCCTCCCCTGCTGTTTGTTCAATCTGATAGCAGGGAGTGATGTCATCACACAGGTCATGGCCAGCCATGTGAAAGCTTGTGTGTTATCTGATCTTTCAGACAAAAGACTAATTACTCTGCTGTTTACATTAGCTCTGCAGCTTCTCTGGACCTCAGAGACGGTAATTTATTTAATCTAGACTGATAAACAGAGAAGTCTGAATACACGGAGGTCATATGCCAATTAAAGACAGCTTGACCAGGAAGTGACAAAGCAAAGTGGCATTATTTCATTCATGCATCCTATGAAACTTTGAGATGAAACAACCCCATTAAGTCATGTTTTCATTCACTGACAGCAACGACAAATTCTGACACTGTTGAGGATTTGAAACTCCGTCCATATAAGTTTCACAATTTTCCTTTTTACAGTGATTAAGCTTAATTTACATAGGACTACATCGAGCCAGTCAGTTGTAATGCACACTTGTAAGTCATGTAGTTGCGTTGAGCATCCGCTTGTTATCGACTCCGTTTCCTTGTCACATACTTGAATCTGACAGACAACTGATAGGAAGACCACAGCCTCCTGACTTTACATGCTGACTGCTGATGTCCTGACATTCGTCATGCTATAGGACCCCACTAAACCTAAAGGTAGCACGATCTGGATGACATCTGTGTTGCATAAGCCAGAATCTATACAGATGGGGCATGGCGGGTGTGCCACATGAGTTTTGTCAGATAATCCTTTTGATTCTCGAGGGAAGTTGCGCGTGTGATGTCATCTACATTTAAAGTCGGGAGTCCAGCGACATCAAGATATCTACCAAAGATTATTGCAGTAAACTTAATTTACCTATTTTGGAAAAGATTTCTATTTAACCTTAATCTGGCTCTGTATTGCATGTATAGAGCAAAACATTGATTTGTGAGCCTTTCCTTTTCTTCAAAAGGTCCGTATGCTATCTGAATCATTGTATAATGAATAGTTCTGCAACCTCCTAGCCTACTTTGTATTCCAGCCTTTACAGTTATTGGGATTGCTGCTTGCTGCCACTTAAATGGAACATGGAACCTCATTTCTGAAAACAGTAAGGGTATGTCCACACAGCGTTTGTTAAATACGGTTTTGGGTACTTTTGTACGTACCGAAAAACGGACCCCAAAAAACGTATTTAACAATGTTAAAGTACGATTACATTGATTTCAATGTAAAATACGTATCGTCGTGCAGATTAGTATTTTACATACGTTTTTGCATTGCGTAAAAATGATGCGTTCAAAGTATTGACATTTCAATTCTTAATCTGGTTTACGCATTGAAAAACACATAAAAACAATAGAGATACATGTTTGCAGTGCAGAAAATGTATCCAAATATCTACCACACTTTGTGATACATTTCACTTATTAGGCTAAGTTCACACGGCATAATTGCGGGGCGTAATTACACCCCGCAAGTACGCCTTGTGTTCGGGAGCTCGCACTGATTGCCGCCAGCTCCCGTGGGGCGGCGGCAGCCCGCCGGCTCCATAGACATGCATTACTCACAGCGCGAATACGCTGTGAATAATTGATATGTCACTTATCTCCCCTCGGGCGTATTGTCCGAGCAGGGAGAGGAGGCACCTTGTGTCTCATCTGTAAGTAGCTTTTCATTGTGCAATGTATGTTTTGGGTTTTTTTTGTTTGCACCTACACCCTCCAAATTGTAAAGTGCTGCGGAATATGTTGGCGCTATATAAATAAAGATTATTATTATTATTATTATTAATACTTAGTTCTCTATGAGAACTGTGGATTACCGTAATGATTGGGGCGCATTTCGCTCGGATTTGAGCGCAGTACGGCGCGAAATACGGACTGAAATGGGCACCATTTTAACCAGTGTGAGCATAGCCTTACAAAAACCATATCCAATACGACGTGTGAACATGCCCTAAGACTGTCGGTGTTGCCCATAGCAACCAATCAGAGACCAACTTTCATTTTCCCAGAGCAGTAAAGAAATGAAGCCTGGGCTCTGGCTGCTATGGCAATAATGACAGACTTAGTTTTCACTTGGTGGTACATTTTTGGATGCGTTTAACGCAATACATTTTACATATTGCAAAAAAAGCGTATCCAAGACCACGTGTGAGGGGTTTGTTCACACTGTGTTTTTTAGGCGCATTTAGACCCGTTTTTTGGACCGAAAACAGACCCAAACACGCATCTAACAATGTGAAGTGGGATTTACATTGGTTTCAGACAAGTGGTCGGCGATACGTGTTTTATATGCGTTTTTCTGATGTGTCTTACGGATCCGGTCAGAGAACTGACATGTCAATTCTTGATCCATTTGACGCAGCAGACACCCTATTTAAAATTATACGCAGCGTTTCTGCTGCAGCCAAAATATATCCAAACACGCACCACACTTTGGGTGTGTGTTGTGATGCGTTTTATGCAGCGCTTTTGAATACGTTTTTCGGATTCTGTCAGTGTTGCCCATAGCGACCAGAGGCCAACTTTTATTTTCCCAGAGTCGTGCAGGGAATGAAAGCTGAGGTCTGGTTGCTATAGCAATAATGACAGGCTTAGACAGTTTTCATTAATGAGGCCCATTATTTTCACATTTAAGTGCTGAAATGCCATTCTGTTCTGGTCACACAGCTATGGACGTATGACTGTATCAGTGTAGTTATGAGCCTGGATCCTAGTAGATTTAGCCACTCGCATGTTTCTCAGGATTGTCTACACTGTAACAAGTGCCTCAGCTCATCTGTATGGGCAGGACTAGGTCAGACTACAGTTTCAGCTTTAGAATTTATTAAAAAATGTATACATTTACTGACCAGAAGTCAAGGTCCTGGAAATGTGAGAAATTGTAACCCAATTATCCTCATTTATGAAAACTGTCTAAAGCGTAAGACTATCTTTGTCTGAACTGATTCAACGAATTTAAAGATATTACAATTATGGAGCAATTTACAGTTCTTCAGAATAAAACCTTAGATGCATTCGAAGCAGTGTGGTCGTTGTGGGATATTTATGCCCTTTCTTTGAGTCTGTGACAGCGATTGTATGAGTCTGTTGAGAAGGGATTGGAAACTCTGTTTATATTCGAAATAAGACTTTGGAGTAGTCCTTTTCTCTCCTCATCGCGAGACCTTGTATATCCCCTCCTATTGTGTCTTGTCCAGTCGTATACAGTTAGGGCCAGAAATATTTGGACAGTGACACAAGTTTTGCGAGTTGGGCTCTGCATGCCACCACATTGGATTTGAAATGAAACCTCTACAACAGAATTCAAGTGCAGATTGTAACGTTTAATTTGATGGGTTAAACAAAAATATCTGATTGAAAATGTAGGAATTGTACACATTTCTTTACAAACACTCCCCATTTTAGGAGCTCAAAAGTAATTGGACAAATAAACATAACCCAACCAAAATATTTTTAGTTTCAATATTTTGTGGCGAATCCTTTGGAGGCAATCACTGCCTTAAGTCTTGAACCCATGGACATCACCAAACGCTGGGTTTCCTCCTTCTTAATGCTTTGCCAGGCCTTTACAGCCGCAGCCTTCAGGTCTTGCTTGTTTGTGGGTCTTTCCGTCTTAAGTCTGGATTTGAGCAAGTGAAATGCATGCTCAATTGGGTTGAGATCTGGTGATTGACTTGGCCATTGCAGAATGTTCCACTTTTTGGCACTCATGAACGCCTGGGTAGCTTTGGCTGTATGCTTGGGGTCATTGTCCATCTGTACTATGAAGCGCCGTCCGATCAACTTTGCAGCATTTGGCTGAATCTGGGCTGAAAGTATATCCCGGTACACTTCAGAATTCATCCGGCTACTCTTGTCTGCTGTTATGTCATCAATAAACACAAGTGACCCAGTGCCATTTAAAGCCATGCATGCCCATTCCATCATGTTGCCTCCACCATGTTTTACTGAGGATGTGGTGTGCCTTGGATCATGTGCCGTTCCCTTTCTTCTCCAAACTTTTTTCTTCCCATCATTCTGGTACAGGTTGATCTTTGTCTCATCTGTCCATAGAATACTTTTCCAGAACTGAGTTGGCTTCTTGAGGTGTTGTTCGGCAAATTTAACTCTGGCCTATCTATTTTTGGCATTGATGAATGGTTTGCATCTAGATGTGAACCCTTTGTATTTATTTTCATGGAGTCTTCTCTTTACTGTTGACTTAGAGACAGATACACCTACTTCACTGAGAGTGTTCTGGACTTCAGTTGATGTTGTGAACGGGTTCTTCTTCACCAAAGAAAGTATGCGGCGATCATCCACCACTGTTGTCATCCGTGGACGCCCAGGCCTTTTGGAGTTCCCAAGCTCACCAGTCAATTCCTTTTTTCTCAGAATGTACCCGACTGTTGATTTTGCTACTCCAACCATGTCTGCTATCTCTCTGATGGATTTGTTCTTTTTTTTTCAGCCTCAGGATGGTCTGCTTCACATCAATTGAGAGTTCCTTTGACCGCATGTTGTCTGGTCACAGCAACAGCTTCCAAATGCAAAACCACACACCTGGAATCAACCCCAGACCTTTTAACTACTTCATTGATTACAGGTTAACGAGGGAGACGCCTTCAGAGTTAATTGCAGCCCTTAGAGTCCATTGTCCAATTACTTTTGGTCCCTTAAAAAAGAGGAGGCAATGCATTACATAGCTATGATTCCGAAACCCTTTCTCCAATTTGGATGTGGAAACTCTCATATGGCAGCTGGAAGTGTGCACTTTCAGCCCATATTATATATATAATTCTAGTTCTGAACATGTTTTTGAAAACCGCTAAAATAACAAAACTTGTGTCACTGTCCAAATATTTCTGGCCCTACCTGTATGTGATTTTAGTTTACTATATAATACTGCATATGTTTGATGTTTAAGATGTTAGTAATGGTTGTTAATCTTTTCTTAATTATATCATTATTTGGAGCAGTCGTTAGGACTGTCATTTTGCATGATAAACAACTTGGGGTTTTTTTGTATTATGTTTATTAAAAGCAAAAAATTTTTCAATAAAAATACAGTTCAAAAAACCCCAAAAACTGTCTTTGTCCATAGTAACCAATCAGAGCTCCATTTTCGTTTTACACTGCTCTGGGAAAATGAAAGCTGAGTGCTGATTGGCTGCTATGGGCAACAAGGACAGTCTCGCGCATAGACAGTTTTCATAAATGAGGCCCAGTGTCTATTAGAAAATTTCAGAACTTTTCATTACACAATGATAAAGTAGTCATTACAGAGGATTCAATACCAACTTTATCGGAAGGACCTGCATCGGAGGGGTGCAATAGTGAATTTCAACTGCACGTTTGGAAACCTAACTAGAGAAGAGCACTTTACACATCTACATTAGGATAAATCCATACTTGGGGTCTCCTGATGCCTTCTGTTCATTTTATCAGTATTTGCACAAGGAATATGTTAGCAGCTGAGCGGCTGCTCCTGTTTTGTGCTCGCCTCCCATCTGTCTGTGTTTGCTGCTTTTAAAAGGTTTGTGATTTGTTACTCAGGGCGTCCTGCATTTTAAAGGAAAGAAGATTAATCTGAAGTATATTCCCAATTCAGACCGGTGGAACTGTCAGCAGGTAGGTTCCGACCCTGGACTGACAGGACATTTTGCTGCAGGACACCGCTGGACCTCTAACCTTCTATATGTTTGTGTCTCCCGCAGTGTAAGGTGGTGAATGTGCTATCTAAGGAGAGGTGCTGGCAGTGCAGTGCGCTCAGGGCAGGTATGTAGCACTGCAGTCTGTCATCATTGCCTGGATCTATGTTACAAGCTGCACACTTTGTAACTGCAACATATGTTCTCCTCACCCTTCAATCCATATTTGGTACATTCCCCGTCTCTAGCTTTTAGTAGCAGTACTTGTAAGGATCTTGTGGTTCTTTTAGGGTATGTGCAGATGGCATCTTGGATACATTTTTGCAGTACATAAAATGCATCCAAAAACTTACCACAAAATGTGATACGTATTTGGATACGTTTTCTGGACTGCAGAAACAGATCACTATAATTTCTATTGCGTTTTTAATTCATTAAGCGGATCAAGAATTGACATGTCAATTTTTTTAACACATTAGTTTAATGCAATGCAAAAACGTATGTAAAATTATGACAATACAATGTGATCACCCTTGAACATTATTGTACATGTTGGGGTCCATTTTTCGGTATGTGAAAAGTACCCAAATATGTATTTAGCCAAGCCGTCTGAACATTCCCTTATACTCTAGTAACACTCGGCTGCAGTCATTGACTGTCGTTGCAGTCTGGACTCAATTCCAGCAGCATTGGCAAAAACTTCAATTCCACCATGTATGGCAAGAAGCTCAGGATCATTACAAGATAATGTTTTAACAATGTGTCCAGCATTATATGTGGAGCTCCACTATTAGAGGCTAGAGTGGGAATATATTATTGTATGGAGTTAATGGATGTTATAACTCCTTCTTCCTCATGTAATGTTTAGGGTCTGACCACCTACCTCTCCGAGATACCTTGAAAGATGCCAAGATGTCAACCTTCCCTACTTCACGGCGTGCCAAGAAGCGCAAGGCCAAGCAGAGTCCCACTTCTAACAGGTCTGACAGTAGTATAAATCAGGGATCCTTGCCGAAGACCAACAAAAGAGGGAATGTAACAGATTCTGAGAGTGCCAGTGAGTAAGGGTAGTGGGTGATGAATTCGAAGAAATATCACTATGCGTTTATTGTCCTTCACCAGATTTGTAGAGCAAATCATATTGAAGCTTTAAGGTCCAGTCGTATTTATCTAAAAGTTAAAGGGGTTGTCTAATGGGGGAAGGGGTTTTAAAAAAAAATATATATATATCTTATCATTACGAGGGTCAGTCTTTTTTTTAATTTATTTTTACCCCTCTACCCTTCCTGCCACCATCGTCCTAGCTGCTCTCTGTTTTCTGGTATCTGTTATTGATAAACTGGCAATGCCTGCTCAGGCAGTAGCTGGCAGCTGTGGGTCATGCCTGTGGCTAGTAAGTAATGGCAGTGGATGGGTAGTAGTGGAGATATGTAAGGCTTGTTTTTTTATTTAAAAAGGTGTGACCCTTTTTTAATTTTGCTAAGGTGTGGGATTTTTTACTTCAGTATACAAAATATGCCAGCCATATACTATAGATGCATGAAATAGACTTCTTCCCACTATAGTTTACATAGTTATGTGTATTCCAGGTTTTTTTGGATAGGTATTGACCACATATTGAGATTCTTGTTTTCAGGGCCTCCAGCTGTTTCAGCATGTTGGAATTACTCACCCCAGTATGGCAATACACATTTTCATAATGGCAAAACACTAGCTCCATGTACTGTAATGTCAGATGTGCATGAAATCCAGGGAGTGATAGGCTACTACCCTCTACTGTGATATCCTTCACCAGACAGCTGATGGAGAACAGGTTAGGTTTCCATACCTATCCTTTTATGCCCAGTGCCTGCTGTATGGCTGTCTATAAAGCTGTCATTCTTCAATGAGAACAGCTCTATAAATGACTGATGCCCGGTTTAAAAAAAAAAAAAAAATTACATTTAAAAAAAATATTGCTGCAAAAAAAAAAAAAGTAATGTTTTACTTAGTAGACGCGATACATTATAATTTCCATTCTCTTCACAATGAAAACTTCTGAAAGTTTCTAATTTCTTCCCATTTTGAAGATCTCCGCTTGCTTGTTTTCACATAGAATCTGTAAGAGTATGTTTACACAATGTATTTTGATGCATAATTTGCACTGAAATATGCACCAAAATACGCTTCAAACAATGTTCGGAGCACTTTTTATTACTTTTACATGAAAAATATGCGCCATCAGTCACACGACACATATTTTACAAACGTAATTGCGGTGCGTATTTCGCAACACATTTACTTGTGCAAATTTACGTGCCTTGTCAATTCTTTAAGGAGTTTACGTGGTTAAAAGCCCCATAGAAACAATGGTGGGTACATGTTACGCTGCTGGCAGCAAAGAAATGCATTCTCAGACACTGGATTGACTATTCTGTTCCAGTAGTGGCTGAGCTCACAATGTTTGAGGCAAGTTTTATACCTAGAGAAGCTTCAGGCGCTCAATAACTTAGACACTGACGCCGGGAAGTTTTTGCATAAATGGAGATCCTTTATTTCTAAACAGTTTAATGCAGATTAAATCAAAGCCCTAATAGAGCCATTCAAGTATACCGAATACTATCTCATAGAGCAGCTCAAGGGCACATTAGGGAACCTGGATACTAGATCTTAGCTTGAGAGGGGGCAGTGCACGTCTGGTTGGAGTACATTGACCTGAGAAGGGGGGGGGGGGTGTTAGTTTATTTCAGCCTGTCTTGGAATGATGGACAGTTACATTACTGAGATTTAACTGGAAGACAAGGCAGGATGGGGAGACAGTTTGAAAAAAAATATGAAGACAACGCGGTACTTCATGGATATATTAATTTAATTGATTTCAGAGTTTATCTGTATGACCTAATGATGATTTAACTTTTGTAGCCCTGTGACATACATATTTGCTGTCTTGTCTCCTTTAATAAAATTCGTTATGAAAAAAAACAACGGTTGAGCGTATTTTTGGTGCATAAATGCCGCAAAATACGCTCCACACTTGTTCTATATATGCTTGAAAGTACACTTTAAAAAAAGGCCTTTAATTGGGTGTTTTTTGAAGAAGATTTTGAAGTGTAAATTTACACTTAGGGGATGTTCACACAGCGTTTATTAGATACGTATTTGGGAATGTTTTTCAGACCCAAACACGTATCTTCTAATGCTCGGTGTGATTTACATTGATTTCAAAGTAAACACGTATTGTCATTTAGACCGCGGACCGTCTTTTGGCGTCAGCCGGTGCGGTCGTTTGTCTGCAGCCGCAACTGCGCTAGGATCGGGGCCGTACTACACAGCCCCGATCCCAGAGCATCTGCTGTGAGCATCGGGTAGCGGAGGACACCTCCGCAACCCGGTGCTTTAACCCTTTGATTGCGGCGATGCCTTACCACAGCACCTTCAAAGGGTTCTCCTGCTCTGCCGGGTGATCGGAACACCCGGTGACCCGACAGAGCCCGGGGAACGTCTCCACAGTCAGCTCTGGGGACCTAGAGTGGCCCCAGAGCTGTCTGTGTAACAAGCCAGGGACCTGGATGCACTGTGTGCTGTCCAGATCACTGCCTGTGTCAAAGTGACACAGATTAGAATGTATTAGCATATATGAATATGCTAATACATTACTAATTATTTAAAAAAAAAATGTAAAACCGTTCTCCCTTCATTGGAGTAAAAAAAAATCATAAGTGTAAAAAAAATAAAAATAAATGAATAAAATAAAAATAAATATTTAATAAAAAATGTGCATAAATTACACAAAAAAACCTACACATATTAGGTATCCACACGACTGTAATAACCTGTAGAATTAATCTAACAAGTGTGAAATGTGAATGGTGTAAAAAAAAAAATACTCCAATTATTTATAAGTGAACTTAAACTATTCCCCCATAAAGTACAGCTTGTCTCGAATAAAATGAGGCCTCATACAACTGCGTCATTAAAAAAATACAAAAGTTACAACTGTAAACGCATGGAGGCAAAAACTAAAAAAATGTTCTGGTCATTAACTACTTTTCAGGCGTTCAGCTTAAGGGGTTAAAACTATAGGGTGCGTTTGTACTGCACAGAATACATAGCCAAACACGTACAACACTTTGGGTACGTCTTTGGATACGTTTTACGCACTGCTTTTCAATGCAGTTTTTGGATTGAAAAATGTATTGAAAAATACAGTGTGCACGTACAGTTAGGCTATGTTCACCAAGCAATAATTGCGGGATGTATTTCGCCCGCAATTACGCCAGGGGCGGCAGCCGTGAATAATTGACATGTCACTTCTCTCCCCGGTCGGCGTATTGTGTGAGCAGGGAGAGGAGACGTAATCCATAGTTCTCTGAGAACTGTGGATTACCGTAATGACTGGGACGTGTCTTGTCCTGTATTTAGCGCAATACGGTGCGAAATACGGGCCGAATTACGTCCCAATTTAAGCAGAATGTGAGGTGATGGCCACATAGACTACTGCCTGTTATGTACATGTGTACGGTCAAATTTTTCTCTCGTCCAAATCTTTATGAAGACTTTTGGTCTTGTTCATCAACAGCCGTCATCATTCGAGGAATTGGTGTGAAGACAACCCCGGAGAGTGTTGTGAAAGCGCTTAAACCCTATGTGCAGTTGTCAGTGCGTAAAGTGCGCATCATGAAAAACCGCAGTGACCGTCGGGGTTTTGGCTTCATTGACCTAAAAAATCACAAGGTAGTAGCAGAGCAGTTATCTTGTGGGCTTTATGCAACAGCTGTGGGTTTTTAATTATTATTGATGTAAATCTGTAATATTTCAAGTGTGTAGTAAATCTGCACCTACAGTGACATAAGCTGAATACACATGTAATGGATTTGCTGCACATTTTGTTGTATAATTGATGCGGATTTTCTGCAGATTTTTCTACATTGGCTTCAATGGGAAAAGGCAAAATCTACACATAGATCTGCAGAAAAAAACTTTATGGCAGATTTTGCCTTTTCCCATTTAAGTCCGGATATAAAAATCTGCAGCAAAATTCAATGAGTCCGTGCAATGTGCATTCACCCATACACATCCTGTGCAGTGAAGAGCATCAATATCTCTGCACCCACACTGACTTGCATGTATATACCTCGCTAGTCACTCTGCACCCACAATGACGTACATGTATATTCCCCAACAGTATCTGTGCACCGACAGTAACATACATGTATATGCATCGCCAATATCTTTGCACCTACACCGACTTACATGTATAGGCCTCGCCAGTATCTGTGCACCCGCACTGACCTACATGTATAGGCCTCGCCAGTATCTGTGCACCCGCACTGACGCACATACGTAGGCCTCGCCAGTATCTGTGCACCCGCACTGACGCACATACGTAGGCCTCGCCAGTATCTGTGCACCCGCACTGACGCACACGTGTAGGCCTCGCCAGTATCTGTGCACCCGCACTGACGCACACGTGTAGGCCTCGCCAGTATCTGTGCACCCGCACTGACGCACATGTGTAGGCCTCGCCAGTATCTGTGCACCCGCACTGACGCACATGTGTAGGCATCGCCAGTATCTGTGCACCCGCACTGACGCACATGTGTAGGCATCGCCAGTATCTGTGCACCCGCACTGACGCACATGTGTATGCTTCGCCAGTATCTGTGCACCCGCACTGACGCACATTGTATGCCTTCGCCAGTATCTGTGCACCCGCACTGACGCACATGTGTATGCTTCGCCAGTATCTGTGCACCCGCACTGACGCACATGTGTAGGCCTCGCCAGTATCTGTGCACCCGCACTGACGCACATGTGTAGGCCTCGCCAGTATCTGTGCACCCGCACTGACGCACATGTGTAGGCCTCGCCAGTATCTGTGCACCCGCACTGACGCACATGTGTAGGCCTCGCCAGTATCTGTGCACCCGCACTGACGCACATGTGTAGGCCTCCTAGTATCTGTGCACCCGCACGACCGCAACATGTGTAGGCGCTCGCACAGTAGTATCGTGTGCACACGCAACTGACGCAACATGTGTATGGACCTCGCCAGTATCTGTGCACCACGCACTGACGCATAATGTGTAGGGCCTCGCCAAGTATTCTGTACAATCCGCACTGAAGCATCACGTGTTAGGCCTTAGCCAAGTATTATGTGAACCCGCACAACCGACGCACTTGTGTAGCTTCGCCAGATCTGTGCTACCCGCATCTTGAAAGGCACATGTGTAGAGGCCCTCGCCAGTATCTGTGACACCCGCAATGACGCAAATGTGTACGGACCTCGCCAGTTTCTGTGCACCCCAGCACACTGACGCACATGTGTATGCGTTAGCCCAGTATCTGTGCACACGCCACGTTGACGAACATGTGTAGGCCTCGCCAGTTATCTGTGCACCCGCACTGACGCACACTGTGTATGCTTCGCCAGTATCTGTGCACCAGCTACTGACGCAAATGTCGTAGGCCTCGCCTAGTACTCTGTGAACCCGACACTGACGCAACATGGTTTATGATTAGCCAGTATTTGTGTGCACCCGCACTGACGAACTTGTGATATGCTTCGGCCAGTTCTGTGCACCCGCACTGAAGCACAATGTGTATGCTTCGCCAGTATCTGTGCAACCCGCTTCTGTCGCACATGTGTCTGCTTTCGACAGTATCTGATGGCACTCACAGCACTGACAGCAACATGTGTTAAGCTTACAGCCACTCGCGCATCGCATGGGACACACACACGCAACTGACGCAACATGTGTAGGCCCTAGCCCAGTAATCTGTGCCACACCGCACTGTCGTTACATGTTGTAGCCTCGCCAGTAGCTGGTGCACCCGACACGGGACGGCACATGTGTAGCCTCGCCAGTATTGTGCACCACGCACTGTCGCACATGTTGTTAGGCCTCGCCTCAGTATCTGTTGAACCGCACTGAGCACATGTGTAGGCCTCGCCAGTATATGTGCACCCGCCAATGAAGCCACATGGTGTAGGCCTCGCCAGTATCTTGTGCACCAGCCAACTGACGCACTTGTGTAGGCGCCTCGCCAGTATCTGTGCACCCGCACTGACCGCACATGTGGAGGACTAGATCAGTATCTGTGCAACCGCACTGGCGCACATGTGTAGGCCTCAGCAGTATATGTGCACCCGCACTGAAGCACATGTGTAGGCATCGACAGTAAGTATCTGTGCACCCGCACTGACGACATGTGTTCGCCCTCGCCATGTTTCTGTGCACCCGCGTCGCACATGTTGTGTGGCATCGCCAGTATCTGTGCAAACCCGCACTGAAGCACATGTGTAGGACCTCGCCAGTAAATTCTGTGCACACAGGCTACGCCTGACCGCTCGTTGGTATAGGCCTCGTCACAGATATCTGTGACAACGCACTGACGCACAAGTGTGTAGGCCTCGCCAGTATCTGCTGAACACCGCACTGACGACATGTGTATGACTTCGCCAGTATTGTGCACCACAGCACTGACGCCATGTGTATGCTTAGCCGTATCTGTGACACCCCGCACTGACGCACATGTGAATGCTCCGCCAGGATCTGGCTACCCGCAATGTACGCCCATGTGTTATGCTTCGCAGTATCTATTCACTTCCACTGACGTCAATGTCATCTTTTACCTTCTTATTTCCCCCCATTGTTCTAGGAAGCAATCCGTCTCACTGTCTTGGTGCGTGAGCTCAAGCCTCCACTCACAATTGGTGGGAAACCGATCTCTGTGGACCTTGCTATCGGGGAGAGGAAGTATGTGTTAAATAATAAGTGCGTGGTTTCTCCCCTTATAGTTGTCCAGCTTCCTGTGACATGGAAATGTTTGTTCTTCTGTGTCCAATGCAGTCAGCTGTATTTATTTATTTTTTTATTTTTTTTATTCTTAAGTGGTGTCAGATTCTGTTTTTCTGAATCTCTCATCCTTAGCTCATGGTTGCTACCACTATACAAATCATTTGCTTGCTCTTGGGGTTGGTAGGATACCAGACTAAATGTTTAATCATGTGAACTCTGCTTCATTATAAGGATATGTTCACACGACATAATTGCGGGACGTAATTACGCCGGACATTCGGGGAGCTTGTGCCGACCTCCGCAGGGAGGGAGAGGTGGGCCGGCAGCCGCCGACCCCATAGACATTCTTACTAGCACGCGGTATTCGCCACTAGTAATTGACAGGTCACTTATCTCCCCCCGACGGGGGCGTAATTGTGGCGAGCAGGGATAGGAGAAGATGATAAGATTAATAGTTCTCTATGAGATACCGTAATGAATGGAAGTATCTTGCCCGTATTGAGAGGCAGTATCGGCGCGAAATACGTCCCAATTTAAGCCGTGTGAATATGGCCTACGAGTTAGGAGTTACAGAACATTATGTCCATACACAGAAGTATGCGACTGATGCTTCTATGATAGCTTTGTTCCAAGCATAATTGGCCTTTTTCTCTAGGAAGGAACTGTCTGGTTGTCTCCATAGCATCCAAAATGGCTGACTTCGCTTTCTCAATTCTTTTTTTAAACTGTTCTGGAAAAATGAAAGCTGAGCTCGTATTGGTTGCAATGGGCAATAAAGACCGTTTTATTATTAGACCACTTTCATCAAAGAGGCCCAATATTTTCAGAGCTACTACAGTCAAGAAAAAAATGTTAAAAGTTGAATGTTCCTGTCTCTCTAGCTTCTATATAAGTGAAGTGTTTTCCCATAATCTGCTTTCTGAATGATAATTTACAGGATGTCACTAAGTATCTTTAGTAGCAGAGAGCACCATAGAAAGTACTGACATTTTGCATTACCACAGGAATGAACAAGGAAAATTCCAGAAAGGGAATAAGACTTCTCCAGGAAAGGTGAGTTGGTGTCTATAAACCTTAGAGTCCTGCTAAAACCTCCACGGCTGACTGAGATCACTAACTGCTACTCGTCTTATTACAGAACCGGAATCGGCGCGAGCCGCCAGAAGAAGAGCTAATTGCTTATCCAGGATTCAATGCAACTAGTAAGATGTGTTTTATGAGCCACATATATAGAGACATAGGCCAGTTGCTGCACCCAAATGTGGCACATGTTGTATTCATAGCTGAATAGACAACCTGCTGCAAGTGGAGAATTTTTATTCTCTTGACTTATGGTAATTTTTTTGTTTTACAGCGGATGATGGTCCAAGTTATGTCTATGACCCCAAAACTGGCATGTATGTGGACCCACTGACCAATACATATTATAGTGACACAAAAGCACAGGTAAGATATTGAGGGCTATATCTGTGATCACAATACACCACCTTGTCTATTTTTAAGTTTAGCCTACAGCCCCTGCGGACTCTTCATGCCGGTGTACATATTAATCTCCTTAAATAGTTGCAGACTCAAGGTTACAGTTTCAGGTGCGAAATCTGATCTACCATTCATAACGATGATAGTGTGAGAGATGTGAGAGAGAGTAGAGATAGAGTTTACTAGTGCATTTTGCAACGGTAAGATGGTGTTTCTACTCACGAGCTTTATTCCCGACGGATTTGTGCGCCGTATGAGCGCACATCGCTCTCGAGCCGTGAATCAGGGCTGGGTGGGCCAAGAGACCCCGGAGCGCGGCCGGGCGGCGCGGCTCGGCCCCAATAAGACAATGCATAGTTGTCGGCCGCGTCGAGCCGTAAATTAATGTCATGTCAATTTCATCCCTCCACAGCGGCGGAAAATTCCCGTCGAGCGGGGAAGGAGCGACGGATTCCACTGTTCTCAATGAGATGCAAGTGGATTAAGTTTTGATGCCGCGGATTTGGCGCCGTACTGAAGCGCAAATCACGGCGCTCCGAATACGCCGGCAGGAATTATGACCGTCCACCGTGGAACCGTCTGAGCTTAGTGGGTATGTGCACACGGCTTATTGCAGGGTCGTACTGTACGCCCCGCAATTAAGCCGCGGGCAAGTGTCTAGGGATAGTCGCGCCTGATCGGCGGTACTCCCGCGCGGGGAGGGAGGCTGCCTGCCCCATAGACATGCATACTCGTGCCGCGAAATAAATGACAATTTCAATTTTCTCCCACGCGCGTACAATACGATAGTTATTGTCACGGCCGGTTGGGAGAGTGGTTGTAATACCATAGGTCTCTCTATGAGAACATGTGGATTACCGTAATTATTGGGCCGCATTTCGCTGTGTATTGGAGCAGCAGCTAGTGACGCTCGCAATACGTGACGACAGCGTCCCAAAATTAGCCCCAGAGTTGATCTTAGCTAGGCGTATCTTCACACGCTGGAATATTTTGCCACAATAATTTCAGACCTCGTCCCAGGTTATTTTGCAGCTGTAAGATGTTCAGATTCCATGCGATGAAACCAAAATGCCCTATATAAAATCATGGGAATTACAGATGATAATGATTTTACTCCCGTAATATTTCTATGGCATGTATATGTATCATCGTGAAAAGAAGTCGGACATCTGTGAAATACAAGATGTTGTGAGGTGTATACTGCCTTGGGGATCTGCTACCTGCATTTCTCACTCTTGGAAGTTAACAGGGTTGCAAGTCTGTAATTTAAATTGCAAAGGACGGTGTTTACGGGTGACACACAAGTTGTCGCACCGTAATTAGTGTCCTTTACGCCTAATAGTGGGACACTCAAGTAACTGGCTCCCTACATTATAGGAGCTCAGCTAAACTCTTGGCCTGTCAGGCCACATGCTTGGTTTACAATAGTAGCGATATTATTGTGCAAGGCTCTTTGCAGTTAAAATAATATACATTATTATTTAAATCTCAGTGACGCCGCTAATTAATATAAATTCATTAGTGGTGATATTGTAACTATGTATAGCATTCACAGTAGTTTAGCATAGGATAAGCCTGGTAAGGGTGTATCTTCTGGTATAGGCATTCGATTCGTCATAGTTTAGGAAAGCTGAGTAATGAGCTCTGAGGGAATACTGTGATTGTTAGTTCACTCATAGGATGAATATGGAAGTTGGGTTTTAGATGAATTTTTATAACAATGGGCTGGAAAGATGTCACACTTAAAGGGGTCTGTCGTGTCCAATAATTTTGGTTTTCGTGGGTCGTCGGGGCTCGGGAGGAGACGTAGGATGCACAGTAAAAGAGCGGGCTGCGCACTAGCATGAGGAGAAGGGTTCTAGGTATGTAGAGTTTTTAGACAAGGTGGAGCGGAGGCAAATGCCCTATACAAAGGTGAGGGCTATATAAGAACTAGGTATGGACACACTGTTAATGGACATATATTGCAAAGTGACTTGTTTTTGAAAGATCTTTGCTTTTTCTGTTAATCGTTGTAGTGAGACAACCCCTTTAATTACCTTTTGGGTTATTTATTTCTCCTGGCAGCTCTTTATGTATGCTGGTACTGATTAACTCCCTTGTCTTATATGCGCAGTACACTGCTGTTTTTTAATAGAGAACAATCTAATACGTTCAGACCTTTCTTGCTAATGTCTGCACTAGTAATGTTCTATCCTGTGTCTTATCAGCGTAAGAAAGATGATTATCATTATCAAGCTTCAGGCAGCGAGAGTAAGGAGTCATCAAGCCAACCCAGGAGAGGCTTCACTGAGGACAAGGTAAGAGAATGATGAACGTGGTACACTTCCTCTCACCCTCGTGTCCTACTGACCCTTGTATGCACTTCTTTATGGCCACTTTAACTTTTAGGTGAGTGATTCAGAAGAGGATCCATTTAAGAGACCGTTGCCCCCTTCATTAACGCAGAAAGAAGAGCAACCAGAGGTAATTTCTAGCGGTATCCACACGACAGCACGAACAGCTTGGTACCTTATCGCATTATCTGAGCTCTTCTATCCTTCCCTTTAGCCAAAGCAGAACCCGCTGATTAAACTGCTCGGCGAATACGGAGATGACAGTGAGGAAGACGAAGAGGAGGAGGTAGTTCTGCCCCCAGTTAAGAAAAAAACTCCTCCTCCTCCTCCTCCCCCACCACCTCCAGTCCCCATTCCAAAGGCTGCCCCTAAGCCCACTCCGCACCCCTCCAGTGCAGTTGGCACCCTTGAAGAAAAGTTGACGGATTGGAGTAAACTGATCTGCTTGTTGTGTCGGCGGCAGTTACCCAGTAAGGACTGCATTAACTCTAGGCATCAGAAGTTATCGGATCTGCACAAGGTAATTACTTGTCCTGCAGTGTGTAACACAAACACAAGACTTCTGTATATAATTCTGTTATCTCTCCCCAACAGCAAAACCTTGCCATCCAAGTAAAAATCAGAAAGTCTCAGAAAGAGCTGGCCTACTGACGAAGACAAGGAGACATGCTGTCCACGGCCCGACACGTCAGGGTCTTCACTGCATGTATTCAGTCTCTCAAATATTTGCCCTCCTCATCTTGATTTCCCCCCTCCCTGAAACCTCTGCTTCATCTCTAACCAGCCTCTGAACCCCTCCCTCAAGGAGGTTATTTCCCCCACCCTCACGTCCCTGCTGACAGGTCTTTGCAACCACTGTTATGACATGGGACTAGTTATGTAACTGAGCATACAGGGTGCATGCCATACCACAAATAGATGGTACCCGGAAGTTTAGGGCACCTGGGCTTGCTACAGAAATCACAACATTATGTCTATTGTTGGGACCTCTAGCTTTGCTTTGGCACAGGGAAGGAGGGTTTGAGCCCTCTATTGGACAGATGATCCCCATTAGATGATCTTTCTTCTTGTCCAGAAAGTGTCAGCCCTCATGTTCATTGATACTGCGTTCCTAAGCTGAGGATTTTCTTGGCATCAATGAACACAAATTTGTTTTAAGTTGGCATTTTCTGCCTTCTGGGGGGTTTTCATTGTGGTTATTATTGCTCCAGACAACATTTTTCTCTATTGTACTCATTTTTGATGCTTCCTAATCTTACCATGTAATCTAATATATGTTGTTAGATCTAATCTTGATACTCCCTTGTACCAGTGCTGCTGGTGCTCCCAGTTGTAGAAGTCATGGTCCTTGTTCATGTGAATGCGCAGCTGTTCACAGGCTGCCGTGGCCTCTTCCTAGGTATTTAGCAGTGACTCCTGAGGGTTTCGATTGGCTGCATTGTCGGGAGAGATCCGGGTTCCCTTAAAAAAGTCCCGGGCCCCCGGGGGTTTTTGAAGGGGTATTCCTTTCATAGCAAGTGCTGCTGGAAGGTAAGTAAGCAATTTTCAAAATGTATGTTATTAAAAAGAAAGTAAGCTTTACCTAATACAGGCCTTTTCTCGCCAATGTCATTGGGGGACACAGCACCTTGGGTATAGGCCCTTGCCTTAGGAGGCGGACCAAACGTGTTGGGCCCGCCCCGGTGGCCTATATCCCCCCCTGCTGACGCCAGACTGATCAGTTGTCAGCCTAGTGTCTGTAGGAGGCAGACGCAGCTCTGCAGAGTTTTGTTATTTTTTCTTTCCTTTGCAGGAGGTGATTGAGCACCTGGCTCTCACTTGCAGGAAAGGTGATTGAGCCCCTGGCTCTCACCTGCAGGAAAGGTGATTGAGCCCCTGGCTCTCACCTGCAGGAAAGGTGATTGAGCCCCTGGCTCTCACCTATCAGGGGGGGCCATCCATGCGTAGTTGTACTGTGATGTTGTCCCCCCTGAGGGCGTCGGGAACCCAGTCAGTTCTTTAGTTGGCTGGTCTTCCTTTTCGCCGCTCACCCATCCCCCACATGTCGCCTCCGGCCTTTTACGAATTCCGGTAGCCTCCCGTCTGGGTGCATGGTTAGCCCGCTGCATCAGTGTCCGGTTAAGTGTTTTTCCACGGCGCTCTGGGCGTTCCAGAGGCGGGGGCATATTTCCCCGCTTTACTATTGCTGGCGTTAGGCAGCAGGGCATGTTTGGCATGCTGCACCGACATTTGGGCAACCATGTCGTACCGCACATTGTGGCTTGGCACCGGCTGCTGGGGGTTAGGATGGACCTCCCAGGGGCTGCGGGTGCTGTTTACCCGCTTACGCGGCGTTCCGACGGCCGGGCTGCACGCGGGATGCAGCCACGTGTTCAAATTTAGCCCCCGACTTAGGCCACGCCCTTTCCTGGGCCTGTGCCGCCCCAGGGCCAGCCCCAAACGGGTCCGGGCCCCTCCCAGGATGGGGCAGGACCTCCAGCAGCCCGGGCTTGTGTTGGGGGGGGTGGGGATCCTAAACGCCATTTTCTGGCGTTCAGCGTCCTGGCTGTTTGCTCATCTCCTGAGGAGGACACAGCACCTTGGGGTGGTAAGTTGGCCTGCTGTGGGCCCTCTATCCCTGCCCCACACACACTGCAGCCATGTCCCTTTCCAAGGACGAGGGTTTAAAATCCTCCGCAAAGCGGTGGCGACTTGCTTCGCCTGTGCCCTTAGCCACAAGAAGTTCTCTTGCGGACATTCCAGTGCCCTTTGTACCCTTTGCGCTGCTCCTCAGCCGACCGCCGCGGGGCCCAACCCCTCCTGTCAGGAGTCGGTGGCCCTGGAATGGGCCAAGGCTCTCTCACTAGCTGTGGGTGAATTTTCCCGACTGTCTCAGGTTATGGTTTTGGCCACAGAGAGCATGCCGTCGCTGCCCAGCACCTCCCAGGGTGCAGCGCACGGCGCAGCCCGTACGGAAAGTTCACGTAAGAGGGTTAGAGCTCTCTCTTCCTCGCTATCACCTAAGCTCTCTCCTGACGTTCAGTGGTTGGCGATAGACGCTCCATGCCGGGACTTGGCTTCTTCAAGTGGGGACTCCTCTGATTCTGACTCCGAGCCAGACAGAGATAATGGAACAGCAGCAGCGGTCCAAGCCCTTATCCGGGCTGTCGGGGACTCCCTCTATTTTAAGGATGAGGATGTCTCAGCCTCCCAGGAGGAGGTCTCCTTTAAGTGTAGCAGACGTCAGCGTTTGGTGTTCCCTTCACACCCGGAGTTTGAGGAGCTGATTGCCAGGGAGTGGAAACATCCTGACAGGCGTTTATTTCCTACCAGACAGCTTAATGCGCTTTGTCCTTTCCCAGAGGAATCGGTGACAAAGTGGTCGGGGGTCTCATCTGTGGACGCCACAGTCTCCCGGCTCTCTAAATCTTCGGCCATCCCTGTCTCGGATGCGGCAGTCCTCGGGGACAGCACAGACATGTGTGTTGATGGATTTTATAAGTCCGCCTTTGAGCCGACCGGTGCAACCCTGTGACCTGCGTTCGCTTCTTCATGGGTCAGCAAAGCCTGCATGGTCTGGGCTAAGCAGATGCAGCAGGGGCTTTCAGCTGGAGCTTCCACAGAGGAGTTGTTAAGTCTCGCTTCCCAGCTTTTCTTGTGGGATTTAAATCTTGTGTTGAAGGCCATGCAGTCTTCACCTTTTGAGCCACTGCAGGAAATGTCCCTACATTTGCTTTCATGGAAGGTGGCCTTCCTGGTGGCCATTACCTCCATCCGCCGAGTGTCTGAAATAGCGGCTTTATCATGCAAGTCCCCTTTCTTGGTTCTGCATAAGGACAAGGTTGTTTTGCGTCCTGTTCCTTCATTTCTCCCTAAGGTGGTGTCATCGTTTCATATTAATGAGGACATAGCTCTGCCCTCTTTTTGTCCTTCGCCCTCTCATCCGTGAGAGCGGGCGTTTCATTGTTTAGACGTGGTCAGGGTCGTTCGGATCTACCTCTTACGGAACCCTTTAGGCGCTCTGAAGCCCTCTTCGTCATTCCGGAGGGCCCATTTGGGGGTCTGGCGGCCTCTAAGGCCACCATTGCCAGCTGGATCCGGTCTGCAATTTCGGAAGCCTATCGCTCTAAGGGGGAGTCTCTTGCGTTGTGGGTCACTGCCCACTCCACATGAGCGGTTGGGGCCTCCTGGGCAGTTCGGCATCAAGCTTCAGCTCTGCATGTCTGCAAAGCGGCCACCTGGGCTTCGGTCCATACCTTTTCTAAGTTCTACCAGATCCATACCTTGGTGGCTGACGCAAGCCTCGGCCGTAAGGTACTTCAGGCAGCAGTGTGCTGATGCTTATCACTGCTGATGAACTTTTTGGTTTTTATCGTTTTTTTTTCTCCCACCCTTGGGGTCTGCTTTTGGACATCCAAAGGTGCTGTGTCCCCCAATGACTTTGCAGAGAAAACTGGATTTTTGTACTTGCCGTAAAATCCTTTTCTCGTCCGATTCGTTGGGGGACACAGCTCTTGCCCTTGTTTTTTCTCAATGGAAACGGTGTGCTCTTTTGTTCTTCCTCTCGACCACGGCTTTTGTACCAACTGATCAGCCTGGCGTCAGCAGGAGGGTTATAGGCCACCGATGCGGGCCAGACACGTTTGGTCTGCCTAGTGTCCGCCTCCGAAGGCAAGGGTCTATAACCAAGGTGCTGTGTCCCCCAATGTATCGGATGAGAAAAGGATTTTACGGCAAGTACAAAAATCCCATTTTCTTGCACCTTCAACTTGCTCTTTTATCGCTGTGGTTACCAGCCACCACTGAAAGCACACAGTGGTGCAGCTTTCTCAAAGACTGTCTGAGAATAAGTAACTGTTGCCTAGCCAGAGAGAAGGAGGAGTACACATGAGCGAAAATGTGCATCTCTGTTATCCCAGCGATGTTACAGTAACACTGTATTACCGGCCACCTCTAAAAGCACACCATGGTGGTTGGAAACCAAGGAGACGAGAGATCAAGTTAAAAGTGCGAAAAAATGCCTTTGTTAGGTAAAGCATACATGCTTTACTTGCTTTGATGGAAATACCTGAATACCTGTTTAAGGGTGATTTACTTATTTCTATTTTATAACATGCCTGACTGACTTGACGAGCACCCTTTTTTTCTTTTTTTTTTTTTTTTTTTTTTTTTTTTTTTAACATTGGAAAACCCTTTTAAAAATGGGTGGCGTGGTTATCATTTATAAAAGTCCCTGCATATAAACTACCTCCTGTTTCATGGTTCTAATCTTCTGTCTGTATGCACTGTTGACAAGGCAAAGTGGATCTGTCTAACCAGGGAGGAGTTGGGGCTGGTGACTCAAGCATTACGCCTCCCCAGGAGCTGTCCAACTTTTAGCATAGTTAAATTAGACTTGAAGACCTTTTTACATTATTGATGAAATACATTATACTTTAGAGAGTTCCTACTTATGAAAGAGAAGTCCCTGAGGATTAGTGCTTCTGGGTAATAATGCATTCTGGTGCCTAGACTGTGAAAGCTGGGCTTCACCTCCGTAATGATGCATTCGGAGACTGGGGAAGTGTGTGACAGCTGAGTAATGATACATTCGGAGACTGGGAAAGCTGGGTATAGTCCAGTAATGATTTGTTCTGAGGATTGGTAAAAGTGGAGTTGAACAGAACTTGTGTAGTCAGGACCTAGCAGCAACGTATAAAAGCCCCTTAACTTCCCTCTTCTGTGTCATCACTGTCTGGCTGCTGTTTCTGTAGTAACACATTGCGCACTGAATCCTGGCACCATTATGTTAGTTTGGTACTATAACACATTGGCCCAAATGCATTAAATTTGCTGCGCCAGAATTTGGGAACAATTTGCACCAAAAATAATTTTGTACATGCTTTACACCACACTTGTATGTTGTAGACACTTCTGAGCTTGGTCCGACAAAAAGGATACGGCCTCTGCAACGGGGTGTGGCTTAGTGTATGTTAAAAATGCCCCAAAATTTGGCATAAAGTAGGACAACTTAAAGGTGTAAGGTTCGACTAGGCAGTTTTAACTTGCGACAGATTTATGAACACTGATAAATGTGGCGCGCTGTAAGACTGTCTGGTCTCACTTTAAACTGTCCTAGAGTTAGACACTATTGATACATCTGCCCCATTTTGTATATTATATGATGTTCATCTTAAAGTGATTATCTACTATTAAGCATTAGAAAAGGTAGCACGCACCACTGTCTATGTTTACAAGTCTGGAAAAGTTTTTATAGAGCTCCATTTATCCAAAAGAGGCCATTTGTCCTCTGCCAGGCTGGTATATGGTTGTATGCCCTTGTATAATTCCCCCCACCCCGGACAATATGTTCAGCTGGTGTTCAAAAGTTTAAAGCCTGACTGTTTAGGGTATGTTCACACGGCTGATTTTGATGCTGTTTTCAGAGCGTTTCTGCTCCCAAAACAGCATGCAAAATACACCCAGTTCATTTTCATTAATTCCTAGGTAAAACAGCGTTTGTAGTTCACACACAACGAGGTTTTTACGCACTTCTTTTTCAGCGCCCAAAACAGCTTCCAAAGAAGAGTCATGTCAATTCTTGAAGCGTTTTTTAGGCACGTTTCTCGGCACGTTTTTTGACCTGGCTATTAAAGGGGATGTATCACTTCATCAGTTGGGCTGTTTTCTTGAAGCTTGATTCTCTCAGTTCCTGGAAACCAGGGGCGTTTCTTCCCCTCCCAGCTGGGTGTTTCTTAACTGAATGGGGATGACATCATCCCCCCCCTTCACTGTTCATGGTCGCTCCCAAGTCAGTGTGTTCCCACCCCCCTCAAGTCCACATGTTTCTGTCCTCTCCCTATGCAGTCTTATTTTGTAAGAGCTTTTTACATACCACAGCCCTGCATTCAGTCTAGACAGTCTTCTATGAACTCAGAGCACTGATTTCTTCTCTCACAGCTGGAGGTTTGTTACAGTTGAATCCAGTCTTCTATGAACTCATCCAGAGCACAGATCCAGAGCACCAAGGCATAATTCTGCTGTTTTCTGATTGTAGAAGCAGCTTCAGTGTCACTGAGGAGCTGCTAGCTGTATAGAGTGAAATTGTTGCCGGCCCCTTACAAGCAGGAGAATTAGGCACCGAGGCACAATTCTGCTGTTTTCGGATTGTAGAAGCAGCTGCAGTGTCACTGAGGAGCTGGTGGCTGTATAGAGTGAAATTGTTGCCGGCCCCTTATTCTGGGTGAGAGAGGCAGGAATGCACGCTCCCGTGAATATGACTGGGGGCCGAACAGATTGTAAATTAGTAGAGCCGTCAGCCAATGAGGGATCCGACCGACACTGGGGAACAGTGTTTACACAAAACGAAGATAAGAGACTGTGAAAACGAGACAGCTTTGCAAATTACATCCAATTGCAAAGTTGCTTGTTTTCACTGTCCCCTTATTCTGAAGACCATTTAATGAAATGATACAACTCCCTTAATTTGTGTGGGTGAAAACGGTGTTGAAAACCTCGTCCAAAATTTCACCCAAAACCACCTCCAATAACGTGCCGAGAAACGCGTCAAAACCCTCTTCTGAGGAAGCGTGTTTCAGGCGAGGTTTTGATGCTGTTTTGGGTGCGGAAACGCTCCGAAAACCACTTTGAAAACAGCCTCAAAATCAGCCGTGTCAACATACCCTTATATTCCATGGATATTGATTTTAATGTGGAAAAAAACACCTTTCAGAAGAAAAACATCCCTTTAATGTTAAAAAGTGCCTTTTTACTTTTACGTAAAATACTTGAATCCTTTAGCGTTAACAGTCCCTGTGTACCCAACTGTGTATCTCCTGACTGCTTTGCTGGGCATTGTGGGCATGGAAGGGGCAGGTTGTTACCTAGCTGCCACATATTGAATGTGGATGTTATCGGCAGGAGAATCAGTCCATACAGAGGAGATTGCTGCAGGCCAGGAAAGAGCTGGAGATGCTGGAGCGAGAGGAGGAATGCGCGCAGCAGGTGCAGTGACCTTTCCTGGAATTTAATTGTTTGGCCGACTACGCCACACACACACAGCACTGCTCCATGGTCAGCTGCATGCTCATTGTTCATGCCCCCTCCACCAGCCCTGCATGTCTCATCTCCCATAACCCATAAGTAACGGACACTTACAATTGTACTGTCCTATATAGCTGCAGAGATAGAGACCTGTTGTTATTTTACTCTCTGACAGGAAAGGCAAGGTCTGGACTCCGATGTCCGAGGTCCTGGAAAAAAGGGATCAAAAGGTTCTGATACTGGCAGGTAATGCGTCCATGTATCTTACAGCTGCATTTGTACCAGGTACATAGCATTAACTCTGCTTATACCTGATCTACCACTTACCCAATGCAGATTTATTCACATTCTGCATTTTTTTAATAGTCATTGTTTCGGTCTCTTGCAGCAATAGTTTTTAGCCAACTAAGAACATTCAGAAATCTTGAAAATGGTGAGGAACTGTAACAGAGTCTGTCTGGCTTCCCTAATCCACCAGCAATCAGCTGTTATCAGCAAGAAAACCACATTGGTCCATACAATTTTACATTCAGATTACATTCATTTGTGAGCAGCTCTGGCTCATAGATGTGAGAAGATCTGAGAGGGTGACAAACACACTACCCTCTGTGACCCTCTGTGATGTCTATATGCCCTCACAGGATATATGTGTAGAATTGTCCATGAGCCATTCCTTAAAAGCTGTACTTGAACCTGGAGGAGCTTTTGGGACACCTGCAAGCCTTAGGCTAGGGCCACACAGCATAAGCCGATAGCTTTTGTCCAATGCACAGCCGCGTTCTTGTCACGTTTTGCAATTTTTTTACAATATGTTCCTAAAACCGCCGGCGCCAGAAAACGATCAGAAAAAAAAAAAAACTACCTGTATAGACTACAGCGCGTTTTTTCTCTTAAAGGGGTTGTATCACTACAAAGATTGTTTCAGATTATGGGGACAGTAAAAATAAGCACTTTTGTAATTGGGTTGCATTACCTCAGTCACTTGGTTTTTACAGATATGAGCTTTTCTATGCATCTGTGTTCTATTTCTGCTGGTCGGGGCACGCCCCCTGGGTGAATCCTGCCCCTCCCTAAACACGCCCCCTGCACTGTGATTGGCTGGCTGACATTTCATTCAGCTTGTTGGGATACACCTTCAGACAGGAAACGCCCAGACACACCCCCTGCGCTGTGATTGGCTGCCTGCACACTCTGTGTTAATATCGATAGTGAAACCAAAGGCTGCTGTCCCTATACTCATCTCCCAGCTCTAGGGTGAATGATCTGGGCAATTACTGGCTGTTTAACACACAGATCACCTCGTATAACAGAGTCTTATACAGGCTCCTACCTGTTAACGGGGAGAGAAGGGTAGGAGGGCAGTGTGCATTGCTCCATATAACACAGTAAGACAAACTGCTGTCTGGTAACAGAGGGGGAGGGGGTGCAGTGTACATTCCTCACAAGTGTTTCATCAGTTCAGGCTGTGTGTATAACGGCTTATAGAAGAGCAAGGAGCTTGTGGAGCCTGAAGCTCTGCAGACACATGAGCAGCATGCAGGAGGCTGTATAGCTGTCCTCTGCAGACATCCTTCTGCTTCCACTGCACTGTCAGAGTGATGATATCACAGGTCTTCAGTGAGGGGAGACACGCCTCCTGGGAGGAGAGACGCCTGCTGAGAGGACAGACTTGCCCCTGGATTTCTAATTCATTCTCGGAGAATTAGCTGAACGGCATGAACAGTTCAAACGATACAACCCCTTTAACAACCGGATTTTCAGTTGTTTTAGGTTCCTAAAACCGTCGAAAATCTGATCGTTTTTGCATGCTGTGTAGACATTGGCTTAGAAAAAAGACACACAGCGCCAACTGTTTTTATGTGGTACTCATTGTAGCAGCCCTCAATCACCCCTGTGACTAAAACCTGGTGTCCTTATAAAGCAGTCAAGAAAAAAATGCAGTTCAGTGCTAAGGACCAGCATTGAAAAGGTTAAGCTCTAAGGAGTTGACTGGTTAAGCAGAAAAGACTTCATTTCTCTCACTGTGATGTTTCCTGTGCTATGTATGTAGCCTCCGTTCTCTACAGCGGAGCAACAGCATTTTTTTTGTTTTAATGCTGTTTCTCATTGATCTGTAGCACTAAACACCCCAGAATCCTGGAGGTTTCTGTACGGTCTGTCTCCTCCCCATACTTCCTTCATTCAATCCTGCATTCTTTACTCTGTTCAGCTTAAGTACAGATAACCTATATTTAAGCCATAATGTAATCGGCGTCCTTTACCAAACCTCCCTGCCACCCTCTGGATCTCTAAGGGTGTGTTCACACAGTGTTTGCTTAACCTTGGATTTTTGCTGCGGACTTGCAGTATTGGATACGGTTTGTCCCCAGCTTAATTGGGCTGATCTGTGCGTCCGCTACTACCATGTGAAATCTGGCAGTTGTGCCGTTTCATTTTCTTTCTTTTTCTTTATTTTTCTGCATCTTGGGATGCAAATCTGCATAATAGGATGTAGATTTTACATGAAGAGTAAACATCATGTGAACACATCCTAAGGCCATGTGCATGTGGCGGAAAAGTTTGCCCAGAAAGTGACAAAAATCCACGGCATAACCTTATTTTTTTCCTGTATATTTTACTCTCCATTGCTGTGGATTTTCCCATGGTTTTGGACAGGAATTAGCCAGTACATTATTGGGGCACATCCATGTCTTGGCTACCAATTTTTTTTTATTTTTTTTTTCAGTGCAAAATATAAGTTCTATTTTTTTTATAGTCACTATTTTGCTGTACGTATTTGTAAGCATTTAGGGCCTCATGTATGAAAACTGTCTAGGTCTAAAACTCACTTTGCCCATAGCAACTAATCGGAGCGCCCCTTTCATTTCATATAGTGCTCTGGAAAAATTGCTATGAGAATCAGTGCGTTTTAGACCTAGACCATTTTCATACATGTGGCCCTTTGTGTATATGGTGGGTTGCAAAAGAATTCAAACCCCTTGAATTGTTCCTCATTTTTAAACATTATAGCCACAAACTTAAATATGTTCTATTGTATTTCTAAATAGTAGGTATTTGTGAAGTGTAAAGAAAGTGATATGCGCTTTTCCAATTTTTTGAAAATTAAAAAAAAACAAACTGAAAAGTGTACTTATGTATTCTGTTACCCCTAAATAAAATCCTGTGGGACCAATTGCCTTTAGGGTGCTAGAACACAGAGTGCTTTTTTTGGAGCTTTTTTGATCCGTGTTTTGTGCAAAAAAATGTACAGCATTAATTGCTGTGCCTTTCTGCAAGAAAAAAACGCATTCTAAAAATGCTCTGTGAAAGCACCCACGGTGCGTTTTTGGTGCGTTTTTTTGATGCGTTTTTTGTGCAGGAAGGCACAGCAACATAGCTGCATCAAAAACGCACCGTGTGAACTTAGCCTTAGAAGTCACCTAATTAGTACATAGTCTACATCTGTAGGTAACTTATTCTCTTATACATCTGTTTTGTGAAGACCTCGGATGTTTGTTAGAGAACATAAAATATCAAAACTTTACTAAGTATACCAAGTTAAAAATGTAGACAGATGAACAGGGCTGGCCAGCAAAAGTCCAGGCATGGAATCATTATGATATAGTTTCAATACAATAAAGTATATTTTTACTAATGGTGGGTGGTACAGATAGCTCACAAGCACATATGAGCAAGAAAGATATAATTTAATGTCAAAGTGGACACCAACAGAAACACAAGTCAAAACTATTGCCTACCCATAATAGATGATTCATCCTGGCACCTCGCTTGCATTTCACATCGCTGCTTCAGGGAATGTCCATATCGGACGCAGAAATCCAAGGGTGTTGCTTCAGGTTTTTGTTGCAGATCTTATGGACTGTTCTGTTGGAAAAATCTGTCATGTGAACGTAGCCCTAGTGTTTCTGCCTCTCTCATGCGATTTCCAGAGTTCAAGACCTGACACAGAAAAATTCTAAGAACAGCCTCAAATGTAGTTAAATTTAAAGAGCAACAGTCGAGATAGGAGGATATGAGCTTTGTGAAGCGGGTGTGAGGTTTAAAAGATGCCACTGAAAATGGCGAACCCCTTGGGTGACCTTATCTCCTAGGCTTGACCAAGAGCTATTTTTTTTGTGTTGGGACCTATAGAACTACTGAGCCTTCTGTCACCAAAACCCTGACTCAGAACTGCGGGAATCTCACAGAAAATTTAATGAAAGTTCATTACAAAAGTGCCTAATTTTTTGTAGAGGTATTATTTGGAATATAATTAGAACATCCCTTAAACCCTTTAAGTAGAGTTAGGCCAGTATACATATTTCCTCCCCCCCAATTCTCCTTCCCTCCTGATTTGGCCATGTCTCTTAACTCTGTACTTTTCTATTGTCTACACCTGTGACCACACTTTTATCCTTACAGTCACCTTTGTTTCTATCACAGTGAACAGAATCCTAGAGTCAAGAGCCCGTCCTGCCAGAGACCAGTGGGAGAGTCCTATCGAGAGAATATGAAGAGGCTAATCCTGGAGCGGTATAAGGAGCTGGAATGAGCCCCTCCCCTGTCATCACTGTCTGTGTTTACCACCACCTACGCACTGCTGCTATTTGTTTTTTTTATAATAAAATGGGGAAAAAATGCTGTCGTGTAATGTCGCTTTTTTTCCAATGGTGAGGTAGCCATGTACGATTGGTTGGGAACAGATGTTGCTGCCTTGTTAAGCACTTTATGCCAAAAAACTCACCCTGAAGATAAATTTAGGGTATGTTCACACGGCGTAATTTCGGTGCACATTTTGCCACGTATTTGCAATACGGACAAGATGCGCCGAAATTACGGTAATCCATAGTTCTCTTTGAGAACTATGGATTACGCCTCCTCTCCCCGCTCATTCAATACGATCATATTGTGCGCGTGGAGAGATAAGTGACGTCAATTATTCACGGCGATTACGCGCCACGAGTAATGAATGTCATGCCACAGTACATCGTGTGAACTTACCCTTAGGCTCTGATGGAGGAGTTCACAACTAGGATACTTTATAACAAACTTGGTACAAGGGGGAGTTCTGGGAGGCTGCCTCTTGTAGACGCTCCTGTGCATAAAGTAGATTAAATCATAAATGATCATAGCTGGTGAGCAACTGGCAGGCAATTAAGAGCAGTGTCGGACTGGGGGGGTCTGCCCCAGGGAGGGGTTTTTTGGGGGGGAATTAGTTTTTTACATTGTAAAATATTTAGGCCTTCTCCGGACATAAATGCTAGGATTTTACCACATTATAAGTGTTGCCCCCAAACGGGAAATGGGGTTTGGTTTTGTTCAATTTAAATTTAGTAACTTGTCACCCCCTGTCTTGAACTCCAAGGAAACTAATAGGGGCCAGGGAACCCAAAACCCTTTTAGAAAGGGAAATTTAAATTGGGGACCCCCTTTATGGACAGGGACTTTATTTCAAGGGAAAAACCCCTTGTAAAACAAGAAACCCCCCTTGTAGCAAAGGGGACCCTTTGTAGCAGGGACTCTTTTGTATGGGTTTGTGCCGGCCCCCCCGGGGCCCCCCCTTTAGCCGATCTTTAGTCCCAGGCAGATCCCCCCCCCCGGGAAAGTGGGGGACTTTGTCCCTAACCCCGGGCCGGTCTCGGGGGTGCTCGGGACGGGGGCCCGGGGTCCAGTGCCCCCGGATGCGCGGCCGGGCCCGGGGAGCGGCGACACTGCCTCCGGGGCAACGGGCTCGGGGGGCCACCGGGGGATCCCGGGTCCCCCGGCGGGCCCAGTCCGAGCCTGAATTAAGAGCATGTCCACTGTATAGAGTGTCCAAGTTGAGGGTCTATAGAACATACCATGCACTGATACAGAGGTGTTTTGTTTTTGTTTTTTTTTGGGGGGGGGGGTTATGTTTGTTTTTTTCCCCTCAAATATGTAGCTTCAGAATATTAATATTGTAAAGAGGAAGTCTCTTCAAACTGTTTGTCAGCATACTTGCTCTTAAGGAGGTTTCCTATCCTTGACATTTATGGCATGTTGATAGTATGGGACCCGCACCTATCGGGAAAATTGGTGTGTGGTTGCTCTCCATTAATTTCAGTGAGATTGCTGTGTACACCCAGCTGTACTCTGAACTTCCAATGAAACTAATGGAGAGATGGGACCTGCTTCTATGTGGAGAACGGACTCTTGAAACTCCTGGTTTAGAAGGTAGAAGTGTCTAGATTGGTGTGGTTACTCTTCATTCATTTCAATGGGAGTTCTGAGTGCAGCCAGATATAATAATAATAATCTTTATTTATGTAGCGGCAACATATTCCGCAGCACTTTACAAATTCAAGGGTAAACGTACAGTCATTACACATTAAAAGTACTTACAAAGGAGACACAAGGTGTGAGGGCCCTGCTCGTGAGAGCTTACAATCTATTAGGGTGTATGGGTGAAACAACGGTAAGAAGTGCCAAGTTTACAATGGTCCAGCCTGGTTTCATAAGTAGGAGGTGGTTTACATGAAAAATGGATGAACCTGCCACCCTGACAGTACATCTATATACAGATAAGTGCCTGTGAGTGCCCAAGTGTAGGGAGTGACAGATGTGTGTGATAGCAGTTAGGGATCTTGGTGGGCCAGACCGAGAAGATGTTTTCTCAGGGCCCTCTTAAAACTGTGAGGGTTGTGAATGTGCCTGATCGCCTGATACAACCACATAGCTGTATAACATTGAATACATAGGAAATGCAAAAGTTTCAGAATCCCATCCTTGTGATAGGTGTGGGTCGCATCCTATCATTATGCTATAAATGTCTGAACTCCTTTACACAGGCTTTTCTGCCTGTGAACTAGGTTTCTTAAAAGGGTTGTCTCACTACAAGGATTGCAAGGATTTCTTTTTATGTAAAGATTTTGTAAAAACAAGTCACTTTCCAATACATGTCCATTAACCGTATCCTACCTATTCTGAGATATCCCCTCTCGTATGGGCGGCATAAGCTCCTCAGGATGCTATAGCTACAGACCTGCTTGATCTATCCTGATAGGCTGCCAGCACTGGTTGCTATAGCTACAGACCTGGTTCTACTGCAGCCTTTGTAAAAAGCCAGTAAACACGCCCCTGAATTCAAAGTGAAACCAAGACAGGACTGAGGTAAGAGGAATCAATGTAGTGAGACAACCCCTTTAAGGCCTTTGCTGAGGACAGCACAAGCTAGTGAGATATGCTTTTTCCAGGCAGTGTCCCTTATTCTGTATGGTGCAACAGTTTCAGGGCATTCAGGGCAACATGTATGATTTTTGTTGCACAGGCGACAATTTTTGTTTGCAGAAAAATAGCCTAGTCAGTATAGGGTAATGCCCTGCTCCTTTCAGTCTGCTTTCAGGGAGCCCTGGAGAGATAAGCTGTGTCAACCTCCTCTCTTTTTTTGGTGTTGGTGCTGTGTGTCGGCCATTGCTGCTGTGGTGCTATGCTTGTGGGGTGGTGCAGCCCAGAGCCGGGGGGCTAGGCCTGGCAGCAGTGGTGCTGCGGACTACTGAGTTGTGCCCCTTGCTTGTGTGGTTATTGCTGCGCCGATGGCCACCATGCAGTGTATATCCATGAGTGTAGGGACCCACTTTAAAGAGGTCGCCATGAAGTGGCAAGTGGGCATATACCGTTTGATCAAAAAGTATACTAAGAACCTCATGTTCATTGTTATTTTTGCTGAGAAGCATTACATCAACGTATATTTTGAGGATGTGCGGTCCATGCCTCTCTTCCCTTTTGTTTGTAAAACTAGCCTAGAATCAACGTATATTTTGAGGATGTGCGGTCCATGCGCCTCTCCCCTTTTGTTTGTAAAACTAGCCTAGAATGCGCCTGATTTGTGAACCCGCTCTACAGCAGGTCATAAATCAGGCGCATTCTAGCCCTAGGACGATAATTCTGGCTCAGTGGTATACCTGTTCCAGCAGTAATGCGCCGAGAAATGCCGTAACAAAGCTATAAATCTATAGCTTCGTACGGTTCTAGAGCTCCCCGCCTCCTGCACAACCCCCCCCCCCGATCCCAGGTGTATTACAAAGTGCCGCTTGCGCTTTGTGATGCGACCAAAAGTGGCGTTTCAGCGCAGCGAACGGGGCTGTGCCTGATATCGGACTGAAAAGACGCCAGATATCTGGCGCAGCCCCGTTCATACATGTTGCTCAAATCTAGCAGTTTGCAGCCTGATCTGCCAGAGAAGAGTCCACTTAATTCATGAGCAGTTGTTGGCCCTGCCCACTCATAGCTAGCTCCACCCTCCAGTTATGCATCGGTTTCTACCTATTCAAAGTAAAAGGTTGAATCAGCCATGAGTAGGTGGGGCTAGCCACAGGTGGGTGGGGCTAGCATCTGTTCATGAATTAAGTGGACGACTAACTGGCAGAACAGGCTGCAAACTGACAGATTTGAGCATTGAATGCTCTGAAACTACTTCATCTTCAATTGGGGGGCAATTCGGCTGTTTCTTCCTTAGAAAGGGGGAATAACATTACATTTCCTTTTAAAAAGTTGTATGGGGCAAAGTATTCCTTTTTGCCCCCATTAGTGTTAAAACACATAAAACTCTTTTATTTACCTTTTAAAACCATTTTTTTCTATTAATGTATTGTTTAAAAGGGGAGGGGCTAAAAAAAACTCAGTTACAAGGAATGAAATACCCCCCCTTTATGACATTATAAATCGTAGTCTAAATATCCCCCAGGCCTAGCTGGGAACTCTGCTACAACTGATATCTTTTTTATTTATGTTTAAAATTTAGGGTCCATTTCCCCTTTTTTAAAGGATGCAGGATAGACGTTAAAAACATTCTGACTTGGAACACATCTGATACAAAATACTTTTCTTCATTGAAAGGACTGTAGGAGTTAGACAAATTTTGGAGACCTTCAGTTAAGAGGTCCCAAAATCCATTCAGGGCAGGCAGAGACCATTTATGTGTGGAAGATTTCCTTAGATACCAGGTGTGGAATAGGTCTGGTGGGTTTTAGAGGGGTACACTGCACAGAAAAACGTCATTTTTTTTCACGTTTTCCTTTTCTAAAAACACGGGAAAAAACTACGTAATCATCTCCCATAGATTTTATTGTAAAAACCTCCCTTCTACACTAGCTTCTTTTTTCTGCCTTTTTTTTTCTGTCGTATTTTGCAACATCCAAAAAAAGCAACCGGGGAAAAATTTTCTACAGGGGTCTAGGAAAGCCCGGACATCTTTTGCCTTTTTCAATGAAAACCCTCCCAAACCCAAGTTTTTACCTAACGGGGGACAAAAATTAATCCTTACAAATTTTCATACAAGTTCTGATGTTCCTTTTTTTACTTTTGTAATAAAATGAACATGCTTTTTGGGCGCAACGATTTTTTTCGCAATTTATTTTTTTTCACTAAAAAAAAGGTTGTTTTTTTTTACAGATTTTTTTCATCAATCAGTTTTGTTTTGGTTTTTTTTACAGTTTTGATGCTAAAAATCCTTTTCTAAACTATTTTGGCGCTAATAAAATCTCGCTTCTACCCAGAAATACGTTTTTTTTACGGATTTTGGCGCAAGAATTAGTTTTTTGGCACTAAAATTTTTTTTTTTACACATTTTGGCGCTAATGTTATCTCACCTCTGACGCCAGAAATATATTTTTTTTTACGTATTTTGGTGCCAGAATCCGTTTTTTGTTACAGATTGTGATGGTAAAATCCTTTTCTTAACATATTTTGCGCTAATAAAGTTAACTCGCTTCTGACCCAAAATTCTTTTTTTTTTGGTTTTTTGGGGAAATCCTTTTTTTTTCTTTTTTGGACTAAAAATTAATTTTTTTTACAATTTTGGAGCAAAAACGTTTTTCTCGCTTTTTGACCAAAATATAAGTTTTTTTTCAATTTGGCACCAGAATCCTTTTTTAAAGGCTTTTTTAGGCTAAAATCCGACTTTACAGATTTTTGGCCTAATAAATGATTACTTTTTACAACAGAAAAAGGGGTTTTTTTTTACAGATTTTGATCCAAATTTTCCCTTTTTTTTTACGGATTTGGGGGCCCAAATCAATATTTTTTAAAAAATTTTTTGGGGGACTAATAAAGGATCTCGCTTTTTTTGACACTAAAAAAAAATTTTTTACGGAATTTGGGGCAAAAATTTTTTTTTGGGATTTTTTCCGCAAAATCCTTTTCTTTACAGATTTTATGCTATATTATCTTTCTATATGAAAATAATTGTTTTTTTGTGATTTTTTCAAAAACTGGTGCAAAATTTAATAAATAGTAGCACACAAAGGCAATGTGCTCCAAAGGGTACAGTGATCTAAAGAAGAACTACTTTTAAAATTTTCTCCACCTTAGGGGCATTTTCTCCAATGGCTTAATTTGTGCATACTTAAAAAAACACCAAAAAACCCCCAAAAAACGAAAAAGCGCCAAAAATCTGACTTTTTTTTCAGCTGTTTGACAGGGATGGGCAGAAAACTCAGTTCATGAACTTTTTTTGTAAATTTGTTTTCAGGTCGTGTTTTGTCCACTGCATGTAGACATAGCCATCACCCAAATTGGAGCAGCCCTATAAAAACAAATTTTATACCAAAAAATTTTCATGCCTATCCTAGGAGTTGGAAGCCCCAAATATAAATCTGTCTCTCCTAAACATGGTCTGTACATTTCAATACAATTTTCAGCTATACAACCATACAGGATGGTTGTGAATATCCTACTCTCCAGAAATCATAAGGAGTTTGGGTGCTTTCACACACTGCTTTTTTTGATGCATGTGTTTTTTTGGGGGGAGGGCGCGGAGGAGAAATGCACAGCAATAAAGGCAGTTTGATGCTGTGCATTTCTTCAAAAAATGCATTAAAACGCACTGTGTGAAAGCAACTTTCACACATCATTTATTAAACACATTTTTGGGTATGTTTCACGCACCGAAAAATGGACACCAAAACGTATTTAACAATGTTCAAGTGTGATTACATTAATTTCAATGTAAAATCCATATAGCCGTTCAGACAATACGTATTTTACATACGTTTTTGCATTGCGTAAAATGGATGAGTTCAAAGAATTGACATGTCAATTCTTGATCCATGTTACACATTGAAAAGCCAATAAAAACAATAGGGATATGTTTTTGCAGTCCAGAAAACTTATCCAAATATGCACCACACTTTGTGGTACATTTTTGGATGCGTTTAACGCAATACGTTTTACGTATTGCAAAAACATATCCAAGACGCCGTGTGAACATACCCTTAGAGATCGGGAAGAGATCCCCACAGATCTGAGCAAGTCAGGAGTGTGTTCCCATTTCCAAGCCTGCAGGTACATCAAGGATGATCATAGATCTCCAATGTCTTAACTGATACATTCTAAAGAAAACAAATTATCAGGTTTTTTTATGGCTCTTCTGGAGCCAGGAAACTGCATGGCCACTTTAGAGCTGAAGGATGTGTACCTTCACATCCAAGTTTGCCTGCCTCACAGAGGGATCCTAATTTTTATGGTGCAATTATATGTATGTTTAATTCACCATTCTGCCCTTGGAAGATCCTTAGCCCTCTGAGAACTTATGGCAAATCCCATCGGCCCTTATCTGGATATTTGACTTAACAAAAGCAGCCTTTGAAAAGGTTCTTCTAAGCCACCTTTCATGCATGCACCCTCTCATTTCACCAGCAACTAGGCTGGATCGTAAATTGGACATAATCTTGCATTCAGTCAAGTTCCTGGGGTTAATCATAGACTTCCAGGAATAGACTTCCAGAATATTTCCCTGTCTAGTTGAGAGTAAAACACCCAGCATCCATGAAGTAACTGACCAGAGAAGGATACTGTAGTAGTCTAGGTGGGAGGAGATGATGGCATGAACTACCATTTTAAGAGACTCAAAGTTAAGATAAGATTCAATAAATGTTTTTAAGCTAGAGGCAGCAGGAGGTTGTAAGGGCTTGGATGCAGTGTCGGACTGGGGGGGTCTGTGGCCCACAGGGGAATTGATCTTGAGGGCCCACCCTACTGTACATGAAAATATTACCGGCCTCTCGTACATAAACGCGACCATTTTACCACATAATACAGTGTGGAAAACAGAGCTGTATTGTGAAGTACAATATCAAGTTAGTCACACATTTGTAAGTTTAACATATCATAGACATATGGCTAAGTAGCTCCATCCATATCCCCCTCTACCGGCCCACATACAATATCCTCCTCCACGTTTCCCTTGGTCCCGCACCTCGCCACCTTCTAAAATAATTACCAGCAAGAAAGTAAAAGTGTGACTCCTATCACAGGGTCAGGTGTTCCCTCACTTTTGCAATCAGGGACACATGTACACTGCCACTATACTAAAGCCAATATAACCTACAACACCACCACACCACCATATGGAGACCATATAGAAATCACAATTTAAAACGTCATATCTGACTTCCCCGTTATGGAGATGGCAAATTTGTCTGCAGATTGTTGGCTCATGGGAGCATGGTGGCAGCTTTAGCAGCACATGTTATGAGTGTGCGTGTAAGAGAGCAGAAGGGGGAGTGGGTTTTATGTGGATTCTCTGGCTAATTGGTGAGCACCTGAATGGGGTGTTTACCTAACATGATATAAAAGGAAGCGAGCTCAGACCACATGTGATTGGACCTCGAAGCCCTGATGAAGCCAGATTAGCTGGCGAAACATGTCGAGGAGGTCAGGCATGACGTTTTAAATTGTGATTTCTCACCTCTGTCTACAAGTGTCACCTGCTGCAGAGGGTGTCACAAGGGGGCCTTATTTGTTCTGTGTCCATGAGATTTGGGACGACTGCCCAAGTAGTAGGCTTGGGATCCCTTACTGGAGTTAGTAATTTGCTATAGATATAAGGCTCTCCTGTTAATATGTGGTGCTCCACCAGACTTGGTAATAGAAAGGGAGTTATTCCCTCTTTCAGAAGCAAAAAAGGGTTAAATGATGAGGATAGAGATCAGGTTTTTAAATAGTGTGTATAGAGGTTAAGAGTTATAATAAAAGTTATGTTTTAGTGTTTAACAGATAGAGAACTGATAGAGTTTAAGTTTGCCTACGGCAAAATAGTAAATATAGTGATCAAAAGTCACTCTCTGTTCTCTTGTGAGATTCCCAATTTTTTGGAGATTATGTGACATATAGAGGTCAGACACCAGCTCAGGTATAACTGACAACACCGCCATATAGAGACCACATAGTGGTCCGACACACCAGCTCAGGTATAGCCTACAACACTGCCATATAGAGGCCACATAGTGGTCAGACACCAGCTCGGGTATAACCTACAACACCGCCAGATAGAGACCACAGAGAGGTCAGACACCAGCTCAGGTATAACCTACAACACCGCCATATAGAGACCACAGAGAGGTCAGACACCAGCTCAGATATAACCTACAACACTGCCGTATAGAGACCACATAGTATAACCTATAACACCACCATATAGTGACCACATAGAGGTCAGACACCAGCTCAGGTATAACCTACAACACCGCCATATGGAGACCACATAGAGGTCAGACAACAACTCAGATATAACCTACAACACCACCATATAGAGACCAGACACCAGCTCAGGTATAACCTACAACACCACAATATAGAGACCACATAGAGATCAGACACCAGCTCGGGTCACATCAAATTACAATGAACACAGCACTGATCCAGAATAGAAGTAAAATCACCCCTGAAATCAGGGTCTCGCCGGAGACGTCTTGACTGAGGAGTCGTTCTCTTCTCTTATGAGTCGTTCTTATTCCCTTTTCTTCTGCATCCGGTCCACACCGCCATGATGACTTGTCCCCGCCACCACTCATCCCTGCAGAAATTACACATATCTTAGAATCCTCAATTTTCCAGCATCTCTTTACCTATTCCCACCTCTGTACAAACTTCCCAGGGGTGGGAGAGCGGGTACAAGCCATAACTTAGAGGCACAATCTCCTAAGGAGTTGGAGGGTGGAGAGAAGACTATCCCCCTGGAGATTATGCCACAGTTATTATTATTATTATTATTATTAATATTTAGTTTAAAGCGCCATTGATTCCAGGGCGCTGTACATTCGAGGGGGTTACATATATAACATAAGTCAAATGAGCACAATGGTAAGTGATTAATGACAATTGGAACGACAGAGGGAGAGAGGACCCTGCCCGCGAGGGCTTACAATCTGCAATCTGCAGTTATGGACTGCTCCCCTCACAATTATATTACCAGGTAGGTAGTCAAGATTCTAGGTAGGTAGGCAAATGGGCAAGGCCCCCGGTAGCTAGATAGGCCCTATTTAGGTAGGCAGACCCCCACTGGATAAGTTGGTAGGCCCAAGTAAGGTAAATAAGTAGACCACGGGTGGGTAGGTAAATAGACCCCAAGTAGATAAGTAGGTCCCAGTTAGGTAGGCTGTAGGTAGGTGTTGGTGAGTCTCAGTTACGTAGGCTGGAGGTAGTCAGGGCCCACTTTAGTTCTTAGGTGGCCAGGGCCCCCCGTTTGTATTAGATAGCCAGGGCCCCCTTTAGTTCTTAGGTAGCCAGGGCCCCCGTTTTTATTAGGTAGCCAGGGCCCCCTTTAATTATTAGGTAGCCAAGGATCCCCGTTTGTATTAGGTAGCCAGGGCCCCCTTTAATTATTAGGTAGCCAGGGCCCCCCGCTTGTATTAGGTAGCCAGGGCCCCCTTTAATTATTAGGTAGCCAGGGCCCCTCGTTTGTATTAGATAGCCAGGGCCACCCTTCTTATATTAAAAAAAAAAAAACACCACCACACACACAACTACTTACCTCACTCCCGCTCCTGACCGCGACAAGCAGCTGCCACCGGCTTCTACTCGCGCACGGCATAGGCGGCACTGTGATATGATTCACAGTGCCGCCTCTGTCACCTCTGGAGGGCGCGCCTGGCAGGCTTAAGGCCTAGCGCCTTAGGCCTGCCAGGGCGAGTGGCTTTCGGCTCCGCTGACACCGCTATACCCCGGGAGTCGGGGACAATAGTCCTCAACTCCCGGGCCCTGTCCCTGAGCGCTCGGGATTCAGGGCCCGGACAATCAGGGACCAGATGCAGCGGACGGGCCCTGGGGAGCGGCGGCACTGCCTCCGGGGCCCACAGCAGCTCGGGGCCCACCGGGGGATTCACCGATCCCCCGGCGTCCCAGTCCGAGCCTGCTTGGATGTATAGTTTGAAGGACAGGGTGGAGTGGAAGGTAATCTCAAAACAGCACACTTGAGGCTGAGGAAAGCTGAGTGGAACCATTGAGCATGATCGATATGATAAAATGTTTGAGTGGGATTTGGGAAATATGACAAAACTCCATTTTCTCCAAGATGAATTTTAGAAGGCAGGATCCTGGAAAGCAGAAAGGTAATATCTGAGTCAGAGTGGTAAATTTGAGTATCTTCGGCATAGAGAATGTCATGAGATTCTTTGAGGTGTCCCAGGCCAAGGATGCTGGTTGAGAATAGTAGGGGTCCTAGGAACAAGCCTTGAGGGACAACAACAAAGAAAGGGCAAAATAGTGTCAGAGGAAGAGATGCTAAATGTTCAATTGGTGGTGTATGAGGAGATCCAGGAAAGGGTCAAGTCTGTGATGCCAAGGGATGGGAGAATTTGTAGTGGGTGAAAGTAGTTGATTGTGTAAAAGGCAAAAGGACAGAACTAGAAAGAGTGCACAGTGTAGAAGTGTGAGGCTTTGCCAATCAGTAGTTTATTAGTGACTACAGCTAGGACAGTTTCAGTAGAGTGGTGGGGTCAGAAACTAGATTGAAACAAGTTTCATGGTGATGATGTTCAATGTCAAGCTGGAAAAGTTATGTCTCTATGTAAGCAAGACAATCGCTTGGCAGTAGATGCATTTTCTACGCCTTAAAGATTCATGCTGGCCTACAAATTCCTTTCAGTTTCCATGATGCCTTTGCTATTGAGGAAATTCTGGTAAGACCAGGCCATGGTAATAGCCGTCATGAGATTTTGGCTAAAGAGGTGATGGTTCTCTGAGCTCATTCAGATAAGTCATGGTCAATATTGGATACGGTCTCCGTGCAGTCAGCTCTTTCAAGGTTTGAAGAGATTCAGCCTGAAGGTTGACCAGTCCCTACAATGATCTAGAGCGGTTTCTGATGCTGTCTTAAGAACAATTACAATCAAGATCAGTTAACTCAACTAAGGCCTATGTGAGGATTGGAAAGATCTTCTTCACCTGATGATTGGACAGAAAGGTTGATGGAAGCAATCCTCCACTTAAGATGTTGGTGTTTTTAAAGGATGGTCTGAACTTAGCACATCTACCCTGCCAGATCCATATTTCTAGTGTGTTCCTTATATACACTGCTGAAAAAATAAAGGGAACACTTAAAGGGGTTTTCTCATTACAGGATTTCATGGGCATCTTAAGCTTTCACTATTTCTTACAGCTTCAAATTCAGGGGCGGGTCCCTCCTCCCAGCTGAAGACCGGTGATATATTCTGTGTGAACAGTGAAAGGGAGGATGTCACAGTTATGCAGACCTTCTGCAGTGGTCAGTTCTCATGCCTGAAGAGCTGTCACCTCCCTCCACAAACCCCTTGTAACCAGAACACCTGCATTGGTATAAACAGTTATACATACAGCCTGAACTGATGACGCAAATGTGAGGAATACACTCTGCTCCCCCACTCTGTTGTCAGGCAGGAGATGCATTTCTTACATTTGTTTCATCAGTTCAGGCTGTATGTATAACTGCTTACACCAACACAGGTGTTCTTGTTACAAGGAGCTTGTGGAGGGAGGTGACAGCTCTGCAGGCATGAGAACTGACCACTGCAGGAGGTCTGCAGAGCTATGACATCCTCTCTGTGTATAAGGCTGTGTTATTTGGGGGGGAGAGTGACTCTAGCAGCTAGAGACTCAGTAATTGCCCAGATCCTTAACATAGAGCTATCACTGGGAGAAGGAGCATAGAGGAGCTCAGCAGCCATTATTACACAGCTCAGGGTGCAGTGAAAGACAATTAGAACACAGACAGCAGCCATTTTCATTTTACACAGCTGGTAGGGAAGAGAGTCCAGGCAGCCAATCACAGCATAGGGGGCATGTCCCACCAGGGCTGAATGAAATATTAGGCAGCCAATCACAGGAAAGAGGGCATGTCTGGTTCTGCAGATGGTGACCATAGGCCGTTTCTCTGTTCTCATCCTTTTTGGCAGTTGTGTTCGTCACTTTTGCATTTTGTCATTGCTCTCACCCCTAGATAAAAATGGCAAACAACACAACCACAACAAATTTAAGTTGTGGGAAGTGAAGATAAACACCTCTTGACCAATATAAGAAACCAAAACCAAAAAAGAGGAAGAAGGTCCTAAAATTTAACTTTGAATTGAAAAAGTTTAAAATGACATATACTAGACAAAGTCTCTCTTCTGTCCGGGTTACAACCAGTTACACCCGGAAACTTACATGATGGATGATTCTTATGGGTGGTCGGCAGGCATATATTTCATTAGGGATGCCGTCCTCATCTTAACCAGGTACTTTGTATGGTTTCCCTGTGTATTGTTTGTATTATACCCATTTTTTCATGTTGTATCCGTGGTCTATCATTATTCCCAATTGTCTCCTGATGCGACCAGAAGTTTATTAGTGTGGGTGGTCGAAACATGTCGGGACGGGACCATAGGGTGTATAGGGTGAATCTTGTAACATGGTGAGGTTGTAGACAGGGACGCCCTTTTCGGGGCAACCACCCTGTTGTCTTTAGGCAAGGGTATAATAGATTGTTAGGGCAATATAGGTACTATATGCTATTGATCCCGTTGTATATTTTCTTTTCTTTTTGATCTATCTTTTTTCTCCTGGTGAGAGACTTTGTCTAGTATATGTCATTTTAAGCTTTTTCAATTAAAAGTTAAATTTTAGGACTTTCTTCCTCTTTTTTGGTTTCTTTATCTTATATTGGTCAACATGAAGCAGTGTCTACAACCCACAGAAGTTGTTTAGGCAGTTCATCTAGGATGGCACATCAATGCGAACTGTGGCAAGGTTAGCTGTGAATGTCACCACAGTGTCTAGAGCATGGAGCAGATACCAGGAGACAAGCCAGTACACTACGAGATGTGTAAGAAACAGAGTCCAAGAGTGTAATATGAGGGCCTAGCACCTTGAAGGGTGATTGGAATTTGCCAGAGGACACAAAGATTGGCAGATTCACCCTTTGTGCTTCATGGATGAGAGCAGGTTGACACTGAGCACGTGACAGAGTCTGGAGATGCCCTGGAGAACAGTCTGCTGCCTGCAACATCCTCCAGTATGACCGGTTTGGTAGTGGGTCAGTAATAGTGTGGAGAGGCAATTCTTAGGGGGGGCCACACAGCCCTCCATGTGCTAGCCAGAGGTACCCTGACTGCCATTAGGTACCAGAATGAAATTCTGAGACCCATATGCAGGTGCAGTGGGCCCTGCTTTCATCTGATGCATGACCTAAATAAATGCAAACACAATACATTATCAGCAGCACTCTACAAGCACTAAAAAAACAGTCAAAGGGGACATAGGAATTTTTTGGAAAAGCATTTCTGCTACTTTGGAATATATGACAATTTTGAGGTTCTTAGTGTACATTTTTGATCAAAACTGTAAAAGCCCATCTACCACCTGCTAGGGGACCTCAATCCAGATGGGAACCTATTCTATATGTTACCTCTCTTGGTGTCTGTTCAGATCTCCCCATTTCAGGGAGAGAAGATTCCAGCTATAATCTGATCTGATTAAAAAATTTGTGCAAGAACCAAGATGGGGGGGCCAGCCACTCCCCATAGATTTGCTGACCATATTTTTTTTTAAACTGAACAGACACAAAAATATGGTCAGCACATCCATTTTGTAAAATGAGTCTATAGGTGCACGCTGGTGTGGTAGCCAAAAGCAATGCAAACACAACACAATATCAGCAGCACTCTACAAGCACTAAAAAACAGTCTAAGGCCATGTCCAAACGGCATGGGTTTTCGGCCGGTTTTTCAGCCGGTTTGCGGTTTTTCAGACCGCCTGAAAAACCAGCCGAAAATGAGCACAATGGTGCTCTATGGAAAACCTGGACAGCAGCCCCCACTGCACAGGTTTTGCCGTCGGACGGTTTTGTCGCCGGCGGTCCGGCGGCAAAACATTGTAGAAGCACAATCTTCCGTCCGGTTTCCCGACGGAAGATGTGCATCTCAATGGGAGGGGGGAGCGCTGTTCTCCGCTCATCGCGGAGAAAAGCCGTCCCCCCGCGGCCGTGAGGACGGGCGCAAAACAGGACAAATACCGGCCGGCAAACCGGCGGGTATTTGTCCTGTGCAATGGGAACGCGCCCTAAGAGTGCTGCTGATATTGTGTTGTGTATGCATTGCTTTTGGCTGCCACACCAACGTGCAGCTATATACTCATTTTACAAAATGGATGTGCTGACCAGATTTTTGTTTTTATAAATAAATGACATGAATAAAGAATTACAACTGGAATATTTCATTCATTGAGATCTAGGATGTGGTATTTTAGTTTTCCCTTTGCATTTTTGAGAAGTGTAAATTGCCTCAGGTCAAGAGATTCATTAAGGGCTCCATCAGTGTAAGCTCCTCTGTTCTCAAGCCTTTTGAGGTACTGGAAGAAATAGATCACAGATTGTTCTACCTCAAAGTTGCCTTTGTACTAGCCATCACCTCAGCAGATTACTCAATTTTCTAGCTATCTCATGTGTATCGATTGGGATTCCAGTTAATACATAACTTCTATTGATGAAACTGGGCTAAAAAATACAAATAACACACTCCAAACCTTGAAGTAAAAAATGTACCAAAATGTTCTCTTTTCTGCACCTGTTTTGTTATTTTATCTTAAAGGGAATGTGTCATCAAAAATGACTTATTCTTTAACTTACATTTTTATGTTCAACACATTTTTTAAGAATTTTTGGTTATATTTTTTTTTTCATTTTCCATATCACTTTCAATAGTTTTTAATAATTCTTAAGCCCTGCAGTTTTCACTTTGGTCACTAAGCCTAATAACAGTCTGACACTTCCTGTTCTGTAGAGAAAGATCCTCAGTTTTCTGCTCATTATCAGTACAAAGAGGGTCAAACTGAAAGGAGACACCAGTGTGAATAGATAACACAGGATCCACCAGTCACAAGAGGAGATAGTCACAGTTCACCCTTTCACCTCCCTGCACACTGATTTCTTCCCAGGTCACAGAGCATGATTAGAAAACTCTCCTATAGAAGTGAATGGGACTGAGTCACCTATAATTTAGAGTATCTGTAACCTACATTTATTACAATACAACTAATGTGGTTTATTTTGAAACTAAAGATCTATGGGCGACATGTATGAATTCGAATGCGTACTTTTTTTTTACTTGGCGCAGACACTCCAGTTCTCCAGAGTGTAGAATACGACAGTATGAAGATTTTTGGTGCATTACATAGAGGTTAATGCGCCAAACTTTGTATGGGCATAGAATGTAATGCGCCAAACTTGGCGCACTAAGCTCTATGTAATGCGCCAAAAATCTGTCGATTCTACACTCTCAGAATCTCATAATCCGAGCATTGAAACATTAAGAGGGCGACATGTATGAATTCGAATGCATACTTTTTTTTACTTGGTGCCAACACCACAGTTCTAAATAGATATAGAAGAGTGTAGAATACGACAGATTTTGGCTCATTACATAAAGCTCCGTGCACCAAGTTTGGCGCATCACACTCTATGCCCATACAAAGTTTGGCGCATTAAGCTCTATGTAATGCGCCAAAAATCTGTCGTATTCTACACTCTTCTATATCTATTTAGAACTGTGGTGTCGGCGCCAAGTAAAAAAAAAAGTACACATTCGAATTCATACATGTCGCCCTCTTAATGTTTCAATGCTCGGATTATGAGATTCTGAGGGCGACATGTATGAATTCGATATTTTTTACTTGGCGCTGACACTCCAGATTTTTGGGCGCTTTACATAGACCTTAGTGCGCCAAGTTTGGCGCATTTACTTCTATGCCCAAAACAAAGTTTGGCGCATTAAGCTCTATGTAATCCGCCAAAAATATGTAGTATTCTACACTCTTCTATATCTATTTAGAACTGTGGTCGCGGCGCCAACTAACAAAAAACTGTCCGCAATCGAATTCATACATGTCGCCCATAGCCTTTATACATGTTTGGCGCATTGCTAATGCGCCAAAGTTTCATTACTCGCCAAACACAAATGCGAGGTGCATTGAACTTAGACTCCATTTTTAATTGCACAAAAACCACTTTCATACATTCAGGCACATTATACACTGACTATGAGATGTAATATTTCACTTCAAAGCGCCTTCATCCGTCTCTCAAAGATCGGCGCATTACACTTTATGCCCAAACAAAGTTTGGCGCATTACATTGAGCTTAATGCGCCAAACTTTGTATGGGCATAAAGTGTAATGAGACGAACTTTGAGAGATGTTTGGCGCACTAAGCTCTATGTAATGCGCCAAAAATCTGGAGTGTCAGCGCCAAGTAAAAAAAATTAATTCATACATGTCGCCCTATTATTCTATACAAGGGTTTGTATTTATAAATTGGACTTGATGGACCTGTAGGTTTTTTCTCAACCCTGTCAACTACATAACTTAGCCCTCTCCCTCCTACATTTTGCTTACCTTCTTGTAGCCAGTAATAATTATTTTATTTATTATTTATAATTATTTATAATTTTTTCTCTTAAGTTTCAAGAGCCACAACTTTTTTATATTTCCACTGAGATAGATATATGAGTTTTGTTTGTTTTTTTTGCAAGACATGATGTACTTTTTATTGGTGACATTAATTATACAATATAATATACTGAAAAACAACAAAAAAATCTAAGTCGGGTGAAATGTGAACAAAGATATCTGCGCCATGTTAGCAGGGATTTTGTTTTTCAGTACAAGTGATGTGTTATCTGTATTCTGCAGGTTAGTATGATTCTGATGATACCAAATATATAGGGTTTTTGTTATGTTTTAGTACTTTAAAAAAAAATTCTATTTCTTAAATTTGTGCTGCAGAGCCACTTACTGCAACCAATAACATTCTGGCCTATCTATGAACCTGAGTGAATATGCATTTTTTGTGGGCCGAAGCGTGGTTTTACTGGTACCATTTTGGGACACATGCAACTTTCTTAGCATTTTTTTTTTCACATTTTCAGGGGATGTCAAATTACCAAAAAACTCCAATTTGGGTGTTTGAAATTTTCTTTTTTCTTCTGTGTTTAGCATACAGAATGTATGATGTTATATTTTAATAGATTGGACTATTGGCAATATTAATTATGTGTAACTTTTTTATTCTTTGTATTTGTAAAATGGCAAATAGGGGGTGATTTGAACTTAGTATTTTTCTTATTAATTTTTATACTTTTAAAACTTTTTTTTTGTTTAGTGCCCCTAGAGTACTTGACTACTAGGGCGCTTGATCGCTTGTACAACTTTCTGTATTATATAAACAATGTAGAAGGGTGTACAAAGATGGCAGTTCTATTACTTGATGTCATGGCAGCTATGGAAGTCATTAGGCTTCCAGCTGCAATAGTAATGGATCAGCATAAGTAAAACCAATTTGGGATGAAAAGATAGTGTCTGAGAATATGCTTTTACGTCATCATGACCTACTCATACATCATATGCATACTTCCCAAGTGTGGAGGGACAGTCCCTATTTTTAACCCATGTTCCTTCTTCTTCATTTGGGAAATAGATATGCATCAATAAACTGACTATCTTGCCTTAAAAATTATATGATTGCTTCCTAGCTGTATATTACATAGCAACTTACTTAAAGGGGTTTTCTCACTACAAAGATCATATCTGTAATGATGAGGACAGTAAAAAAAAATAAGCTCTTTTGCAATTGGTTTGCATTACCTAAATCAAATATATATCAGTATAGCAGATATAAACTAATCTGTGTGTTCTACACCTAAAACGACAGCCTGAGGTTGGGCCACGCCCCCTTTTCTGTGATCATTACGAGAAATTCACGGCACACCATCAACGTAGCTTTAGAGGTGATGATTTAACACACATATAATAGACATTTCTCCAGTGTAACATAAATTTTATATTTCAAAGAAAAATGAGCATTCCAAGGAACCAGATTATAGAGAACATTTTTGGCTCAACCGAGCCTTCCTCAGTCAAACATCTGGGTAGTGGGAAAGGGTGGGAGCAGAGCAGCTGGGGAAAAGTTTATGAACTAAGGGCCACATGTATGAAAACTGTCTAGGTCTAAAATTCACTTTGCTGCCCATAGCAACCAATCAGAGTGCTCCTCTCATTTCATATAATGCTCTGGAACAATGAAAGGGGTGCTCTGAAAATTTCTCTACCACATCATATTGTGTTTTAATGGAAAATTAATCCATATTTGCCTCTCCAATCAGCACTGTTCCAGAGCTCCAGTGTTCTCCCCAGTCCCTCACTGATGATGTCAAGTTCATGGATCACATGATGTTGCACCCAATTACTGACCTCTGTGGTCACATGCTGTACATGCATAAAATAATCTTTTCCCTGCTCACCTGGTCTTTCTATCCGAGTCTTCAGGCGTGGGTGCACGAAGACCTCTGTGGTCCCGCAGAGTATGAACAATGCTTGAAAAATATATATTTGTTCTCCAGCACCACAATATTTCCGTCTTCTTAAAATAAAATTATTTCTCTATTTTCATCACATTAAAATAGCCAAAGTTACATCATGGGTCATAGCAGGCATGTTTTGGGCACCAGCCATTATTCAATGTTCACCATCTTGCTTCTACATGCGTACATTGACGTTGGTTAGTGCACCTATCCAAGTGTCAATTCCTATACACCTGAGGCGTCTAAGGCTATGGCCACATGGCAGGTGTAAAATGCCGGTTGGAGTCCGTTTAAGAATCCAGATTAGGGATGAGCATTTATAATCGACAAAGTTGAAATCGGCACGAATTTTTAGGTTGAAATCCGTAAATTTTCCGATCACTGCGATATTTTAGTGTGATAATCCTGCAGAAAATCTATTACTATCGCGCCATTTTTCGGCACTTCCAGTCATTTTGGCGGCCAGCAAATCCGCATTAGAGCATAGAGCAGGGTGTGCGACGTCAAGAATGGGATTTTTAAGGTTTGCGATTGGGGCTGGAAAAATCACATTACACTTCGTTTGGCATAGAAACAATCGATTCCCTGTTTCACCTCATGTCTCTCAACATGAGCAGGGCTGGATGTGTGCCATATATCTAGTCTCTGACCAGCTTTAGCTCAGAGACACAGTTCTCCTTTATTCATACACACAACTATGCTTTTACTATGAACATTAGAATATAGGTATCTATATCAAGAGAATTTCAGCTCTTAGTAATAGACAGAGACTTTTAAAGAATCACTAGCCTGTACAGCCGCAGGGGTGGGGGTAGGTCGGGGTGCGGGCGAACACAGACAGGCAGGCAGGCTTTGAAAGAATACATTGTGTACAATGTGCAGCCAGACACTGCTTTGAATCTGCAATGAAATGTCTTTTTTTTTACCAGTTTTTGGCCATCACAACCTCGCACCTGAGGTGGAAATTGTAACCTTTTTATTTGTGCAGCCAGCTTTTGTTTCAACAGAGCCACCTTGTACTTATATTAGGATACAGAAATTTTCTAGCAATTGCAGGTGTATTTCATTGGTGCAAAACCCACCTTTTCCTATCCATATAACTTTTTTTCTTTTTTTACTGAAAGTTTTATTGACGTTTTCAAAACAATAAACTTGATTTACAAGACAAAACATTGTCAGTTTTTACAACTGCATAGAGACATTAAGCATACGGGGTACCCTATCTATAAACCACATACATAGTGCTTTTTAAGAAATCAAGTTTGACAAGTGTTAAAGGGGATTTGCCAAGAAGTCACTTATCTAGCTCCTGTCAGCACGACAGCATGATGTATACAACCCACGCTGATCATGAAGCAGGCAGGGGAAGAGGTGGGGAGCGAGTAGGAGTGAGGAATCCAGGGAGCGTCTCAAAACTAAATGGTTTATGCAGGAGGGAGCCTATCTGCTAAGAAGCTAATGTAAACAAACCAAGAGCTGAAAGAGAGAGAGACCACACACAGCGAGAGCACAAAGCTGCATGAAGGGATCGTGTGAAAGTTCACAGAAATAAACACACTACAACTGTGGAATCTGTATACAAAAGACAACATCTTTCCTCCACAGCAGCTTGAAAGCATTCTTCATGTTCTCCTCCGTCATCAGATAAAATGGGATCTAATCACACTACAACTAGTGGATTCTGTATACAAATGAAAACAATATTTCTACCCGGTGCCTTTGAAAACTTCTGCCAGCTCAGTCTCATCAGATAAAAGCTCACTCTGCGCAAGGCCCCGGCCAGCAGACAGGCAGCACTTGTCAGTTCCGTATCAATAGAAGCTTTAAGTAAACCATGAAAGGAAGTGCTGTAAGCTCTCTCATACTGCAATTTTTGTAATTTACATATATTTAGAAAAGTGATTAAAAACCCATTTTGAGGAACCCACGTCAACATTACATTCGAGGCAAAACCCCTTTAAGAGCTTTTAAAACCAGTTTGTTTTAGTCTAGACGCATTGTAAAGCTATCTAATAAAACCCTCCAACAGACAGGATAATGTGAAAGACAAACGAACCATGACAGACATAGGAGGGAAAGGGGAAGGCACAACATTGTTGTGAGTTATGAGAAAGGGAGTCCCTATTTAATGCGAAGCGCATCAAGTCACTTAACTAACACCACACACACACAACGATCACATATATGTATCTCTGGTTACAACACAAACATCGCGTGTATCCCCAAGTATGCCATATTTCAGGGTGAAAATGAATCCAACCGAGTAGCGCGTCAAGCGAGTGGCGTGTGTTAGAGTATTCTACGATATCTCCCGACGATTCTTTTAGACGACGATGCACATCTTCTAGTCATCCGGTGGATCCCCGCGCCTTACCAAATATGAGAGAATCATGCATTTTACTGCGTCAATATATATACTAGAAATCATTTTCTGAATGGTTTCCTCAACCTCGTTCAAAAATAAATTTAGCAACCAACACCGGATCTGGGGTTCAGCGGGACTACAATTCAACCATATCCTCAACAAAACCCACCATAACCCCCAACATAAAAAAAAAAAAAAAAAAAAAAATCTACCCAAGATATCGAATCATTTTGCAATCCCAGAAAATATGGAAGAGTTGGCACCTTTTTCATTACAAAGCGCCAGCAGGAGTCAGGAACAAGGATTAATTGAATGCAAAAAGGATGGAGTATGATACCAAAACATAAGTATTTTAAATTGGTTTTCTTTATAAGTACTACAGGGCGAGGACTGAGCAGCCCTTTTCCATATAAGCTCGCACTCTTCCTGTGAAAACCTTATATCCAAAAGTTTCTCCCATTTTAACATATAAGGGTGTTCAGGAGGTACATCTGGGAATGGATTCAGCAGCAGGGTGTAGATGCCAGATATTAAGCCTCTAGTTGAAGTATGAGACCTGCAGAGTAGCTCAAATTTGGTTAGGAGGGAGACCTTTGTAGACTGTAGTGTGGAGGTCACAAAATGGGATATTTGTAGGTAGGAGTATCGGCATTTTTCCAGAACCTGATAATCCATTTTCAAGGCTTGGAATGAGAGAATTTGTCTAGTCCGATAATCAACAATATCTGCAAATCTAAAGAGACGTCGCTCAAACCAAGGCTTAAAGGATACAGTTCCCATACCCTCTGGGAACATGGGGTTGAATAGGTAGGAGGTCATATGCGAGGAGGGAGAGCAGAGGTTAAACCTTCTCATACACTTTTTCCATATTTCCCAGGTTAATTTGATTGGACCCAGTAATGGACGGTCTATGCGAATTTGGGAGGTTCCCCAAAGCCACGAATTAGGGTGCATGGGAGCCAGCCATAACTTTTCAATTTCCACCCAGTTAGAGGTGGCTATCAGGGAAGACCAAGCAGGAATTCTACGTTGTGCTGCCCAATAGTACTTAGCAAGGTCCGGGACTGCAAGTCCCCTCCCGCCAGTATGACACCCCTCCCTATCCTGTGCCTTTTGTGAGACCAAATGAAATCAAAAAAGGAAGCCTGTACGGCTTTTAAATCCTTCATGGGGATTGGGATAGGCAGTGTCTCAAATAAATATAACCGTTTAGGCAAAAAATTCTTTTTTATAGCTGGGATTCTGCCTAGAAGGTAGAGAGGTAACTTAAGCCATTTCTGCAGGGATCTTTTAATTTCAGTGTATTTATGAGGGAAATTATTGCTGTATAGCGTCGCATAGGAGGTAGTTAAATTGACTCCCAGGTATTTTAAGGAAGATTCTTTCCAATTGTAGTTAAAATTAGCCTTTAGATTGGAAAGATCTTCCTCAGGTATATTAATTGAAAGGGCTTCGGTTTTGCTGTTATAAATTATGTATCCTGATAATTTGTGGAACTTGTTCAATATAGCTTGCAGGTTAGGAAGCGAGGTATGTGGCGTGGATATGGTAAGCAGGATATCGTCCGCGAATAGGGAAATTTAAATTCAATCACTCAATGGTGATCCCTTTAACCCCTTCACGACCTTGGCCGTATCCATACGTCCAGTGGGGTTGGGGGTTCACGCACCTGGACGTATGGATACGTCCTGAGGATCGCGCGAACTCTAAAGCAGAGTTCGCGTGATCGGCGCGGGGTGTCAGCTGTATATTACAGCTGACATCCCGCAGCGTCGGCCCCGACCCCGGATCGCTCCGGAGGGGGCCGGTTAACCCTTAATTATCGCGATGATGGGGGGGTCGCAATAATTAAGAGAGACCAGGAGAGATACGCTCCTCCTGCGTCTCTGTCGGCAGGCAGCAGCGCACGGATCGGCGATCCGTGCAGCTCCTGCCTCCCTACAGACAGCACGGAGGGCAGAGAATGCCTTCCAGGTTGTCTGTGACGTCTCGATGCCCGGCCGTGCCCTGTGGGCATGTCCCGGCATCGTGACTGACAGTTACCATAGGAACCAGTCATAGCAACAAGCTATGTACTGATTCCTATTGAATGAGAGATCTAAAGATCTCTCATTCAAATCCCCTATGGGGAAAAGTAAAAAAAATAACGTGAAAAAGTAAAAAAAGTGAAAAACATGTAAAACACAAACACAAAAAATAAAATAAAAATACGTACACCGCCCTTTTCCCCTTTACAAACGCCAATCGCCCCAAAAATTATCAAAAATAAATAAAGTACCCATATTTGGTATCGCCGCGTGCGTAACGACCTGCCCTATAAATCTGTCATGTTAATTAACCCGTACGGTGAACGCCGTAAAAAAACCAAAAAAACAATCACAGAATTAAGATTACTGTTCATCCCGCAGCACATAAAATGGAATAAAAAGCGATCAAAAACTCCTATAAACGCCAAAGTTGTACCAATTAAAACGTCAGTTCATCCCGCAAAAAAAAAAGTCCTCATACAGCTCTGTATACGGAAAAATAAAAAATGTATAGCTCTCAGAAGATAGCGATGCATAAATATTTTTACACACTAAAAACACTTTTCTTTTTTTTTAAAGTGCTTCAGCTTAAAAAAAAACTATATAAATAGGTATCGCCATAATCGTAGCGACCCAAAGAGTAAAGCTAACTTATCACGGATACTGCATGGTGAGCCCTGTTAAAAATAAAAATAAAAAACACTACTAGGATTGCAGTATTTTCTTCACCCTGGCCTCCAAAAAATGGATTTAAAAGCGATCAAAAAGCTTTGTCCCCCCAAAAATGATACTAATAAAAACGTCAACTAATCTTGCAAAAAACAAGTCCCTACACAGCTCCAAGCACAGAAAAATGTAAAAGTTATGGCTCTCGGACTATGGCGATGCAAACACGTATTTTCCTGGTTGAATAAAAGTGTTTTTATTGTATAAAAGCAGTAAAACATAAAAAAATATACAAATTGGGTATCGGTGTAATCGTATTGACCTGCTGAGTAAAGCTACCATGTCATATATACCGTACAGTGACCGCTATAAAAAATAAAAATAAAAAACACTACCAAGATTGCTGTATTTTGTTCAAAACCTCTCACAAAAACCTTAATAAAAAGTGTACATAGCATCATATGCTAAGCCTAATGTGACCATTCTTCAGTTCAACAGATCCCGCAAAAAACAAGCCCATACACAGCTCTGCACACAGCAAATAAAAAAGTTATGGCTGTCAGAAATAGACAACATAAAAACGCAATTTTTTATAGACATATTTCTACTGTGTAAAAGTAATAAACAGAAAAAACTATATAAAATCTATAATCATTGGTAATTGTACCGACCCCCATAGTAAAGTTATCACATCATTTACACTGCACGGCGAATGCTGTAAAATTGAAACTCAAAAAACAATGACCGAACTGCGTTTTTCCCCCCATTTTCATTGCCCAATGCTAAAAAAAAACTATGGAACACCTGTGCATCCAAAATGCACAGTACACCCCTAGATGAGATCCCTGATGGGTGTTGAATCCAAAATGGGGCGACTTCTGGAAGGTTTCGCCTGTTCTGCTACTTTGGTGACTTTGCAAATGCGACATGGCCCCACCAAAATCTGCGTTCCAAAAGCCAAATAGCGCTCCCTCCTTTATACGCCCTGCTATGCGCCCAAACAGCAGTTTACACCCACATGTAGGGTATTGCCGAACTTGGAAGAAATTGCTTAACAAAGTTTTAGGTTTTTTTTTTCCAGGATTCCTTGTATATATGAAACATTTTAAGCTAAAATTGCAAATTATTGGAAAAAAATGTTTTTTTAATTTTCACAGCCTTATGCTAAAAAAAAATTGTGAATCACGTGTGGGGTCTATATACTCAATGCACCCCTGGATATATTCCTTAAGGGGTGTAGTTTTCCAATATGCGGTCTATTTAGGGTGTTTATTAAGTTTTAGCACCTTAGGTCCCCAAACCTGAAATGCGCCTAAATAAAATCGTATTGAAAATGAGACCCTAGAGTATAGTAGTGCTCCTCCTATTCTGGGACTTATGGTTGAGCCAAATAATGCACTAGACGCCACATATGGGATATCTCTAAAAACGGCAGACCTGGGGGAATTGATATTAAGTTGCATTTACCTAGTCACATTTACTGTATCCAGTGAATAATGGATAAATATTGAAAAGCTGCAAAAAAGTGAAATTTTGAAATTTCACCTCCACTTTGCTTTAATTTCTGTGAAATATCTAAAGGGTTATCAAACTCCTAAATAGGTTGTAAATACTTAAGGGGTCTAGTTTCTCAGATGTGTCACTTATGGGGTATCTAACATGCAGGCCCCTCAAAGCCACGTCAGAACTGAGTGGTCCCTAAAAAAATGTATATTGCAAATTTTTCTTGAAAATGTGGAGAAATTACTACTAAATTTCTAAGCCCCCTAATGTCGTAAAAAAAAAAAAAGACATTTAAAAAATGATGCCAACCTATATGGACAAATGGTAGATGCAAGTTATAAACTATTTTGTGGGGAATAATTATCTGTCTTGCACGCAGAAATTTTGCAACTTTCAAAATCGCAAATTTTTCCAAATTTTCATGAAATTTTGATATTTTTCACAAACAAACAAGGATTGTATGGATAAAAATTTCTTACTAACTTAAAGCACAATGTGTCACGAGAAAACAGTCTCTGAATCACATGAATAGGTAAAAGTGTCAAAAAGTTATTCTCACATAAAGTGACATATGCCAGATTTCAAAAATAGGGCTGTGTCAGGAAGGTCAAAACAGGCTGGGTCCTTAAGGGGTTAATATTAGCATCCATGCGTATTGCTGAAGCAAGAGGCTCGACACATAGTACAAATATCAGAGAGGATACGGGGCAGCCCTGTCTGGTGCCGTTAGAGATTTTTATTAGAGGTGACAGAACTCCCGGGAGTTTAATGGTAGCTGTGGGAGCAGAATAAAGGGATCTGAGAGCTTGCAAAAAGGGACCCGTAATACCAAATTTCTGCAAGGTAGCCATCATATAGGACCAATTGAGGCGGTCAAAGGCTTTCTCCGCATCTAAACTGGGCAAGAGAGCAGATTTGTCCATCCTGTTGACCGCATCGATTAGGCTAATCACCTTTCTAGTATTATTTTCCCCTGCCTACCCACGACGAATCCCACCTGGTCCTTGTGTATTAGTTGTGGCAGCCACACTGCTAACCTATGTGCTAGTATTTTTGTGAATAACTTAAGGTCTGCATTAAGGAGAGCTATTGGCCTGTAATTTGAGGCTTCCGTGGGATCTCTATTAGGTTTGGGGATTAGGGTTATGTAAGAATGTAGAATAGAAGTAGGTACAGTGTTGCCGTTTAGGATCGTATTATACACCTGCAAATGGTAAGGAGCGAGCTGAGGGCCAAACGTTTGATAGTATAGGTAGGTCAGGCCATCCGGGCCTGGTGTCTTCCCAGGGGGCGCAGATTTGAGGGCATCCGCCAACTCTTCATGTGTAATTGGCGAGTTAAGTGAATCTATAGCCTCTGGAGAAAGCACCGACAATTTGCAGGAAGACAGAAAGTTTTTCAGCACCTCATCTCGCTCTCGCTCTGAACACGGGAGAGTGCCCGGGAGTGTATAAAGTGATGAAAAGTATTCATGAAAGAGCTTGCCAATGCAATCTGGGTCATATGTCACTTGGCCTTTATCATCTTTTAGAGCGAACGGCCTTCGTTTCTCCTCCTCGTCCCAAAGCGGTCTGGCCAGCAGGGTGTGGTTTTTGTTTCCCCTTTCATAATACCGCTGTCTGGTATAGAGTAATAATTTCTCAGTTCCCACCAGGACCAGAGACCTGAGTTGAGAGCGAAGATCCAATATTTTTCGGAGCTTGACCCTGGTCGGCTTAGCCTCCAAAGACAGCTGCAGGTCAGTCAGCTGGGATTGAAGGAGTTCCCTTCTCTGATTCCTGTCTTTCTTAATTCGTGTACCCATGGATATACACCATCCCCGGATAACTGCCTTATGTGCTTCCCATAAGACCATGGGGGAAGAAACCGATTTGTCATTGGTGGCGAAGTAGTCCAGAACATGCTGTCTCAGTTCTTCCCTTGTTTGAGGGTTTTTAATTAGGCTTTCATTCAGCCTCCAATGACAACTTCGGATCGGGGCTGTGTGAGGTTTCAGAGTTAAAGTGATTGGTGCGTGATCCGACCAGGAGATAGAGTTTATCTCTGCAGATTCCATTCGTCTCAAGGCTGGTATGTTGCCAAAAAAGTAGTCTATTCTTGAGTGAGAGCTATGTGGAGGTGAGAAGAAATTGTAGGTTCGTTCCTGCGGATGGGCTATTCTCCATAGGTCAAAGTGGGCATGTTTCCGAATTAATTTCCTAAATTCCCTGGAGAGTCTGGCCTGAGTGGGATCCAAGGGTCTGGGCTTTAAATATAGCCGGTCTGCCGATTCAGAAAAGGCCAAATTAAAGTCACCGCCAATTATAGTTGAAGAGGAGGGTGAGCGCTTAATTTTTTGGAGAACTCTACTCGGCAAACGAATCTGGGCCTGATTGGGTACGTAAACATTGCATAGTGTAATAGGTGCACCCAAATATGTTCCTATTAGTATGATAAAACGGCCATTTTCATCTATTATGGAACGCTGAACCTGCAATGGGCAGTCCCGGGCTAGCAGTATGGCCACTCCCGCTTTTTTCTGTTGTTGGGAAGAGACATAGGCATTGGGATATAGGCCCCGAAGGAACTTAAAGTTACCTTCCTTGTTGAAATGTGTCTCCTGAAGGAACACTATCTCTGCCCTTAGGTGTTTGAGCTCTGCAAACAGTAACCTCCGTTTCGTGTCAGAATTGAGGCCCTTAACATTGATAGATACTATTTTAGCCATCATAAAGGGTATGTGAAGTACTAGGATCTTCTAGGAACCTTCTCATAATTACCAATGAAATAGACATGATACAAAAGGGAGGGGGTAGACAAGACAAACCCAACAACCACATTTATCCGAGGACAACAATGCAACCTCGGGAAGTAACCACCCAAGTTAAATCTCTTGGGATAAGGGAAGAGAAATGAGAGAACTATCTCGAGCAACACACAATTGAAATGGAGCCACAACCACTCTCCCTCAAGTAAACAAAGAGTGGGATAGAGGGTTGTGCAGCCCCACAGTTCCCTAGGGGGGGAAAGTGTCAGACACCGCAAGAAGGCCCCACGGGGGTTCTCTCAGCTGACAGTTTCTGTTATGAGCGGCGCCAGGAGAGAGAGAGGCCAAATCCAAAGATGTCGAGAGAGAGGATGATAAGTGAGGCAGGATGAAAAAGGAAGGAGGGGGAGTGGGAGTGAGAGGAAAAAAGGAGGGAGAGGAAAAAAAAAAAAAAGGGGGGGGGAGACAAATTTAGGGAGGGAGGAGGAAGATTGCCCTGTCTCTCCCCTAACACCGCCCCAACAACGCAGGTCTTCCGTACCAGATGATTCGGGGAGGCCACGTATTCTTATATTATTGCGGCGCCCCCTATTGTCCAAGTCTTCAAGGTGTCGCGCCGTGTCTCTGAGCATATGGGCTTGAGAAGTAACTTGTGATTGTAGGCCTGTAACATATACCCGGGCTGTGTCATGTGCCTCTTCCAGGTCGTTAACCCGGCCCGTAATTGTTTTAAGTTCAGATCTTATTGCAGCAATCTCTGACCTGCAGGCTTCTTTAAGTTCCACTACCAAGTTCTTGTAGTCAGCTAAGGTGGGCATATTGCTCAGATAGGCTTTCCACTCTGGTGTTTGTGAGGACGTCATGGCCTGCAGATCGGTGGGGCCCAGAAGTGATTCAGAGGAAGATGTCCAGTGGTGATCTGGGGACTTATGAGCAAGAAGAGCCGAGGGAGAATCTGTCATCTCCTCTGTATAGTCTGTCTTAGAGCCCGGTTTGACCCTTGGTGTAGTTTTGGATTTCTTTAATTTTCTTGGGGTTCTATATGGTTGGGGTGTCATAGGAGAAGAGGAGTTGTTAGAGGGAGAGGCAATCAGCAGAGTCTCTGAGAGCAAGGATGAAGGATTCTGGGTGTCTTCAAGAGATACTTCACTATTTGGGAGCAGTGTAGGGTCTTGGGAGGTGGAGGGTTCGGTTATATAAGAATGGGAAGACGGCTGGCAGTGAGGGCTCTGTAGTACTTGTAAGCCCTTGCGTAGCTGGTTACCCCGTGCTCGGATCCCTGGGATGCTTCTAAGAAAGCACTTGATAGTGCCTATTGTGTTTAATTCAGGGTTTGCTGTCTTAGTCCGCTTGTGTGAGCTGGCTGTCCTTGCTTTAGCCAGGTTAGAAAATAACTGTATTGTATAGGCAGTTCAGATTTAAAATGGCCGCCACTTGCCACGTGGTAATGTGTAATGGCCGCCGGGGCTCGGTCCCTACCTCATAGCCCCTTAAGGCTTGTATTTGGCCACAGGAACTCCGGGAATAGAGTGTCTCTGAGGACTGAAGCCCGCTGCAGGTTAAAATCACGGGCGGGAGATCACCCTAGATAGGGTAAGTGCTCTTATTGCGTATAATAGAGTCAGAGGATGAGGGAATAGCGGGTGCGGGCTCTAGTAATGCTCAGCGCCGCAAGTGGGGTATAATTCTCCTCCTATACCACCGACCTGAGCGGTTCTTTAGCCAAGTTTGCCTATTTACAGGCAGCCGGATCTCTAGCTACCTGCTCATGGCTCTTCCAGCCAAGTCTCCTCCGCGCTCCACACTCTCCATGTGAGCCGCGTGCTGCAGACGTCCCTCTCCCAACGCAGTTCCCGGGAAGGACAGAGCTCCGTGCCGCGGGCGAACAAGGTCCTCAGCGTCCGGAACCGGTGCCAGCCGATTGAGGGTCAGCCAGGTGTTGAGGTGAGAGCTGTGTGCCAGGTTCTACGCGTGCTAGCGCGGGTATAAGGCCGAGCTAGCTAGCTCCTCTATGCGTCCATCTTCTCCGGTGCCTAGCCACGCCCCCTCATCCATATAACTTTTAAATAGCTGTTTTTCACTTTGGCGCAGCCCAGTTTGGTTCAAGGAGCCACCTTGTACTTATATTAGGATACAGACATTTTCTAGTAACTGCAGGTGTATTTCATTGGTGCAAAACCCACCTTTTCTTATCCATATAACTTTTAAATAGCTGTTTTTTACATTGGCGCAGCCCAGTTTTGTTGAAAGAGCCACCTTGTACTTATATTAGGATACAGAAATTTTCTAGTAACTGCTGTTTTATTTCATTGGTGCAAAACCCACCTTTTCTTATCCGTATAACTTTTAAATAGCTGTTTTTCACTTTGGCACAGCCCAGTTTTGTTCAAAGAGCCACCTTGTACTTATATTAGGATACAGAAATTTTCTAGTAACTGCAGGTGTATTTCATTGGTGCAAAACCCACCTTTTCTTATCCATATAACTTTTAAATAGCTGTATTTCACTTTGGTTTGCCCCAGTTGTTTTCAAATAGACACCTTGTACTTAAATTTGGATACAGAAATTTTGTTGTTACTGCTGGTGTATTTCATTGGTGCAAAAACCACCGTTTGTTATCCATATAACTTTTAAATAGTTGTATTGTACGTGGTGCAGCCCCAGTTGTTTTCAAATAGCCACCTTGTACGACAATTTTGATAGAAAAAATTTCTAGTAACTGTTCTCGTTTGTCATTGCTGCAAAAAACGCAATTTCTCATCCGTGTAACTTTTGAATAGTTTTATTGCGCTAGGTGAATCTCAGTTTGGCGCAGATAGCGCACTTGTATGATAGTTTGTTGAAAACTATCAACTCCTAGTCCTACTGGGCAGTTGTAAATCCCTGGGACTAAAGGAAGAACACTGTTGATTTTGTCTTACGGTTCATCCACCAGACCGCATTTCACAAGTATTCGATAGAAACAATTCTGTTTCTAATCCTTGTTGGCTGTAGGAAATTAGAGGGATTTAAGAATAGCTGTGATTTGCTGTCTTTCAATAAGAGACTGTCAAAAACTCTTCCATACCTTCTTACATTTTTATTTTTCTGAACATGGAGCGAAATGCAGGTGGTAAGCGAGCAAAGAGGGGTGTAGGACATGGAGGTAGAGGTACGAGAGAAGGTGCCCCTTCCAGTGCTGGCGGCAACACGCCAGCCAGCGGATCGTCGGTTGCAGGACCATCAGGCCTGTCATCGCCTGGGTCAGGGCTCTGTGAATCTCAGTAACGAACAGCGTCGCCAATCTGTTCTTCAGTGGTTAATGCAACCTGCATCCAGCAGTTTTACCTCCTTGTCCTCCCAGTCACGGCCACAAATGTCATCATCATCATCGTCAGCATCCGTCCAACATGAAGCGAAGGCAGCCCAAATGTCAACTCGTGTACACACCACTGTGGATAATCCATTTTCTGAAGACCTGGTCAGAAGACATTTCAAAAGATCAAGAGGCCAAAGAGGATGATTTTGTCTGCTTTGATGCACAATCGCTGATGCCATCAGAGGAGGAGAAGGAAGCCGGTGGTCAATCGGCAAAAATCCCGGGCGGTCGGCAACGTCTTGAAGTGCCTGTTGCTTGTAGCCCGCAGCTCCTGGATGCAGAATGTCAGGACGAGGAAGTCACCTGTGTTGATGATGATGATGACGACGACATTTCGGATTCAACGTGGTCTTTTCAGCAGAATTTGCTTGCGAGCGCTTCATCACTGGACAAGGAGGAAGACGATGGGGTAGTGTCAGTATGGGTCCCGCCTCAAAAAGGGAGAGGGCGGTCGCACAAGTCCGCTGAGATTATTCCGCCAGCCACGATCAGCGGAAACACTGCTCCTCGCTTATCGCCATCGAAAAGGTCCAGGACCTCTCAAGCCTGGGCCTTTTTCGAGCAAGCCTCTGATTCACCCAGCGATGTCATATGCCGCCTTTGCCGTTAACGCATCAGTAGAGGGAAGAATCTTAGGTGTTTAACCACCACCAACATGTCTAGTCACATGCAGCGAATGCATGAGTTGAAATGGAGGGAACACTCACACCGAACCTGGGATTCCAACCACTGTCAGACCCTATGTCTCCACCTCCTCCTCCTCCGCCACCACCAAGCGTTCCTCAGCTGCCCATGTCTCTCAGAGTCATGATCAAGGATCAGCCTCCGATTCAGCCTCCACCGTCGCCCGAGTATCACCAGAGACCCATCCTACCCCTTCTCCTTCCACCAGTTTGACCTGCACACCGTATAGCGGCCAGTCTAGCAGCCAACCTTCTGTCTACCAGGTTTGGGAGCAGAAGAAAAACTTTAACCCAAACCTTCTTAAAGCCAAAAGCCTGAATGTTGGCATTGCCAGGCTTTTGGACTTGGAAATGTTGCCTTTCCGTCTGGTGGACACAGATGGGTTCCGCCACATCATGGCCCTTGCCTGCCCCCAATACCAGATGCCGAGCAGGCATTTCTTTTCCAGAAAAGCCGTCCCTGCCCTGGCAAGCCACGTGTCATCTAAAATTTCAAGCACGTTGTCTGCATCTGTGTCAGGCAAAGTCCATCTGACCACCGACACATGGACTAGTAAGCACGGCCAAGGCCGCTATATCTCTGTGACAGCTCACTGGGTGAGCTGGGTGGATGTCTCTGGTGGTAACGGTGGCTCTCAGGCTCGGCGCACACTCTTCAAAACCGCAGGGATGGTGCAGGGTTCTTTCCCCCAAGGTCCTCTGGTGGCATCACGTGCCCATAGAAACCAGGCCGTGTTAAAATTAATCTGTCTTGGAGACCGTCAACACACAGGTCAGGAGCTGTGGACGGCTCTTCGCAAGTTCCCAACGACACCGAGCGCTGGCTGGGTGACAAGAACCTTGTGCCAGGCAAGGTGGTGTGCGATAACGGTCGAAATCTGCTGGCCGCCCTTAAGATCTGTTGGCTGGAGCACACCCCTTGCATGGCACACTTCATGAACCTCGTCGTCCAGAAATTTCTAAAGCGCTACCCGGGTCTGGACTGCCTGCTGAGGAAGGATCGAGGTCTGAGCTCACACTTCCGCCGTTCGCACCCTGCTTCATCCCACTTGGCTGCGTTGCGTCATCTCGGCCTCCCCGTCAACCGTCTCATTGTTGACGTGGCAACACGCTGGAATTCCACCCTCCATATGCTCCAGCAATTGTGGCAGCAGCGCAATGGCATTATGCAGTACGAAGTCACCGAGAGTGGAGGCAGGTGAAAGAGCTCTGCACCATCCTTGCCAGTTTTGAAGAAGCCAACAAAATGGTCAGTGCGGATAATGCCCTTGTCAGCATGAGCATTGTGGTGATCTTAGTTCTGGAACGATCGTTGGACACTCTGAAACATCAGGTCCCACCAGCGACGGAGGAGGAGACGGACACAGATGCGGACACGGAGCCTTTCTCTCCGTCGAATCCAGAAGGCCCGACAGTTTCACAATTTTATCGGTCTTCATTAGGCAGTGGTTCAGAGTCCAGGGCTAGTGCAAGGCGGCGCCTCAGCTCTCAGGGTGCATCATCTGAGGCAAGTCAGGGCTGTGTTGAAGCTGTGCCGGAGGAAGCAGAGGAGGAGGAGGTATTCTTGGACACCAACGTTACCAATGTCCCTGCCTTGGAAAGAGGTTGGCACGGATTTGAGGCGGAGGAGGAAGATCAGTTTGCTCCATCTCTCACATGAGAGCTGGGATGCTCCATTTCCTCCAACATGATCTTCGCATTAAGGCCATCAAACTGAACAACAGTTACTGGGTGGCCACCCTCCTCGATCCCCAGTACAAAGCAAAACTTTCCTTCCATCCACCCAAATAGAGAGTAAAATGCAGGAATTGGAGACCGTGCTGATTGATCAACTGGAGACATCTGTTGTGTCTGCTTCACGTTCTTCAAATGTCACGGTGGAACAACGTCAGCAACGTGACAGCAGTAGAGTTCCAAGTAGCTGCGGCAGCAGCAGCAGGCATTGTGGCAGAAGCCTAATGGGTGACCTCTGTCAATCTTTATTTACCACCTCACCAACGCATGTAATGCAGGGCACACATACGACACACAGAGACCGGTTTAAGATCATGGTGCACGACTATCTGCGTCTCAACACCGATGTTTTTGGATATGTTCCGGACCCAATCGACTTCTGGGTATCCAAAATGGATGAATGGCCCGAGCTCGCTGGCCACGCCATAGAGGTGTTGTCCTGCCCAGCAGCCAGTGTCATATCTGAGCGGACCTTCAGCACAGCTGGAGGAGTCATTACAGACAAACACATCCGGCTTTCCACAGATAATGTTGATCGTTTGACTTTCATCAAGATGAATCAGGCATGGATCTCTGATGATGTTGTGGCCCCAATTGCCGAGGTCACCGATTAGTTGCCGGTCTACTTCACATTCCTCTTCAAACAGAAATGGTCCTCTTGAAAAAAAAATTTAAAATGATCATTTCTTACTGCAATTTTTATTCTCAGTTCCCAAAAGGTAATTTTGCTGGTTTTGCGGTGAGGAGACTATAAAAGACACCAATTGTACAAGGTTTCATGAAAAAAACGTATTCCATTTACTCACTTCATCTTTCAAATTTTTCGCACTGTCAATGGTTTTGGGGTCATGGTGCTGTGAGATACAGCTATAATCAAGGTCCTTTGGAACAGAAATGTGGCTTCTAATTGGCATTTCTCCCTCACAATTTTTAACAGTGGCTGAGAAGTCATTTTTATATTTTTTTGGGTCATGCTGCTGTGAAATGCAGCTATACTACTGGTCCTATTTTTAAAAAATGTGGTTTCGTCCACAGCGATACATCCATCCATATCCTTACTATCCGACGCCTTAGGGGTCTTTGATCACTGGTGAGCAAAAAACCAAACAGACAGAACGTACACCTACTACTCGGCGGTGCATGATACGTTCTCCCGTATCGACCTGTCCATGGTTGACACTTCCTTGGCCGCGGACGTACTCGATTCAGACATACTTCCCATTGTCATCTCGGATCATGCCCCTATAGTGCTGACCATGGGAGGCCCTGGCTTCCGCCCTAAGTCTGCGAGGTGGCGTTTTCCAGCCTATCTCTCTAACTCAGACGATTTCAGGGACTATTTGATAACTCAATGGAAGCTATACTTGACAGATAACAAGGGGCATGTGGATGACGTCCCTCTACTGTGGCTCACGGCAAAGGCTGTGCTCCGGGGCGGCATCATCAGCTATATGGGCATGAAGCGGAGAGAATACCAAAAAAAGTTTGAGAACTTATATTCTAATCTTCAGAAAGCTCAAGAGATACACTCGGTGACCCATTCTGAGCAGACGAAAGCAGATTTTAGGGATGCACGGGGCTTACTAGAAACTTTTTTACAAGGCCACGCGTTAAGCCACACTAGGGCGATACAAAATAAATTCTACAGCTGGGGAGGGAGACAAGGTGCGATATTGGCCAAAATGACGAAACCCTGGAAGACACAACCACCCATATCGACTGTGACAGATCCAGAAACAGGAGGTGACCTTAGAGACCCCGATGATATCGAGCAAGCCTTCATCACATATTATGAAACATTGTATAGTGCACCCCCGTATGACTAGGCGGCTACCAGGTCATTATTAGACTTGGTGCGAATGCCGGGTATCTCCCAAGAACAACGCTTGGAGCTAGAGGGGGAAATTACGGAGGAAGTAAGGGGAGCTATTGCGTCTTCGGCCAGTGGTAAGGCTCCAGGCCCAGACGGCCTCTCGGCCGAATTTTATAAGATCTTGAAACCCGAGGTGACCCCCTACTTGACCACATTATTTAATGACATCTACATAAGATCCCGAGAGGTCCCCACCTTCTTTGATTCCAAAACGACGTTACTACTAAAACCAGGGAAGAATCCGACCCTCCTCACATCATATAGACCAATTTCACTATTGAATTTGGATTATAAATTATTGGCAAAGATCATAGCTAATAGGTTCCAAAAATTTTTACCAAGTATCATTCACCCATATCAGTCTGGTTTTGTGGCAGATCGTCACTCGGTGCGGAATGTCAGTGTAGCGACGGCGGCGATGTTAGCGGCCCAGGAGTCGGGTCATCCAGTGTCCATGCTGATAAGCCTGCACGCTGAGAAGGCCTTCGATAAGGTATCCTGGTCTTACCTGAATGCTACATTGGTACGGAGGGGGTTCGGATCTGTCTTTCTGAATTTCTTAGACCTTCTCCACCATAACTGTTCCACTGCACTAATCTTAAATGGCCATACAACCCCACAGGTTGACCTCTTCAGAGGGGTGAAACAGGGCTGCCCACTCTCGCCCATCCTGTTCAATTTTTCAATAGATCCACTTTTATATTATATCTCACAGGAAACATCCTTTCAGGGCATAACTAAATGCAACCGGTCATTTAAACTCACCGCATACGCAGATGATTTGCTATTAATGATAACCAACCCAAAACAAAACTTGGCCCACGTTCTGGAAGTGGTGAGAGATAGGGGGCGCCTCTCAGGATACGAGATAAATGTGGATAAAAGCGAAGGTCTTCTCTTGAAGGGCCCCGCCAAGCCCTTATGATCAGCTGCCTTCGACATACGGTGGTGCACATCCTCGTTAAAATACCTAGGCATTTCACTTACTAGAAACCCAGCGAATATATACCAAGACAACCTGAAAAGGTACATCTCAACAGCGACACAAACACTGAAAACCTGGGAGAATATCACGCTTAATTTCACTGAGAGGGCATCGCATGGGAAAATCTGCATCAGATGGATGTTTTCGCTGTGGCTCCCTGGCGGCGGACCTGTTTCACTGCCTGTGGGCATGCCCTGGGATCAAACAATACTGGGAAACCATAACCACCTTCATTCAAAGACACTTGGTGTCCTCGTTTAGCCTAAGCGCACCATGGGCCAGGTTCGGGTTTGAGGACGGAGAATCATCCACCTATACAAACAGGGAAGTGCAGCTCTTACATTTATTATCGGCCGCAGCCAGGAAAACAATACTCCAATTCTGGCTGCAACCCATTAGTCCGACTTTCACGCAATTTATGGAGAAATGTACTTTTCTATTGAGAATGGATTGGGTGGAGGCTATGCAACACAGGGAGAAACGAGTAGGAAAGTTTTTCCGCCTCTGGGGGAAATTTATGGAGACCATGCCACACGGGGTTAGGCAGAAATTATATTCTTGTTTTGGAATGACATCCGGTACTAAGGCAGCAGCTTGCGGGCACAGAACCCCTCACGGTGTGCGCACGTGGGCAATTGATGGGGAAACCATAGCAAGGGATGGTTTAGCACCCCTGCTGGATTACTAATTCTTACTCTATGAAGATGACAGTGACTATAAACGCATATCTGTAGAGTGACGCTTGAGATGAGGTCCCCCTGGGGATATGAATCTGATGATGAGGCATATCCCAACAGATCCAGATACACTGGATCTATGGGAGGGCCGGGCGGGCGTGTGCGGAGGGGGGGACCCGGACAAAACTGGATGTGGGGGTGGGGTGGTTAGGGGACTGCTTTGTAATCAACTACGATGCTATGTACACCAATCTTTTAAACCCATCAAAGGGTTAAAGGTTTACATGTTTAACAGTTTACTAAGGAAGAAAAGTGAAAAAAGGGACCACAGATTTGCATGACTACATATCCATATGTTAAAATCAAAGGCACGTTTGGAATTTGTTATTTTATGACATATTTGATGTTATACTTGTGTGTGGATTGTGAAAAATTTCATAACGCTTTGTATTTTCTACTTGTTGGTCCAAATAAAGACAATTAAAAAAAAAAAAAAATGTGGTTTCTAACAGACATTTGTTCTTCACAATTGTCAAGAGTGGCCAAAGGTCATGTTTTGAATTTTTGGGGGCATGTTGCTGTTACATACAGCTATACTACAGGTCCTATTTTAAAAAATGTGCTATTTTAAACAGACATTTGTTCTTCACAATTGTCACGGCCAAAAGGTCTGTTTTAATTTTTTTGGGGGCATTTGCTGTGAAACAGCTTACACATTTTTGGGGAAAAAAGGGAAATTTTTTTTTTTAAAAAAAAAGGGGGGGGGGGCCCCCCAAAAAAATTTAAAAGGGGGAAAAAAAAGGGGGAAAAATTTTTTTGGAAAAAATTTATTTTTTTTTTAAAATTTTTAAAAAAAAACCCCCGGGGGAAAAAAAAAAAATTTAAAAAAAAAAATTTTTTTAAAACCCCCCCCAAAAATTTTTCTTCCTTTTTCCAAAAAAAAACCTTTTTAAATTTTTTAAAATTTGGGTTTTTTTTGGGGCCTTTTAAAAAATTTTTTTTCCCCCTTTTTTTGGGGGGGGGGGGAAAAGGGGGGGGGGGGGGGGGGGGGGTTTAAAATTTTTTTCCCCAAATTTAAAATTTTTTTTTTTTGGGGGGGGAAAAAAAGGGGTTTTTTTTTTTTTTCCCGGTTTAAACCTAAACCTTTTAAAAAAAAGGGGTTTTTTAAAGGGTTTTTTTTTTCTTTTTTTTTTTGGGGGTTTGAAAAATTTTTGGGGTTTTTTTTTTGGGAAAAAAAGGCCAAAAAAAAAAAAAAAATTTTTTTTTAAAAAAATTTTTTTAAATTTCAAGAGGGGGGGTTTTTTTTTTTGGGGGGGGGTTTTTTAAAACTTTTTGGTTTTAAAAAAAAAAATTTTTTTTTTTTTTTTTTTTTGGGGGGGAAAAAAAAGGGTTTTGTTTTTTTTTTTTTGGGGGAAAAAAAAAGGGGGGAAAAAAGGGTTTTTAAAAAAAATTTGTTTTTAAAATTTTTTCCCCCAAAAAACCCCCGGGGGAAAAAAAAATTTTTTTTTAAAAAAAAAAAACCCTTTTTTTTTTAAAAAATTTTTTTTTTTGTTTTAAAAAATTTTAAAAACGGAAAAAGGGGGGTTTTTTTTTTTGGGGGGTTTTGGGGGGAAAAAGTTTCCCAGGTTTTAAAAAAAAAAAAGGGGGGGGAAAAAAAAAAAAAAATTTTCCCCCGTTTTTTTTTAAAAGGCCCAAAAAATTAAAAAAGGGGAAATTTGTAAAAAATTTTTTCCCCCAAAAATTTTTCCCCAAAAATTTCCGGGGGGGAAAAAAAAATTTTTTTTGGGTTGGGCCTTAAAAAAAAAGGGGGGGGGGGTTTTAAACTTTTTTAAAAATTATTTTTTTTTAAATTTTTGGCCCCTTTTTAAAACCCTTTAAAAACCTTTTTAAAAAGGGCCCCAAAAGGGGGGCCCCCCCCCTTTTTGGTTTTCCCAAAAAACCCTTTTTAAAAAAATTGGGCCAAAAGGGGTTTAAAAAAAACCCCCCCGGGGGGGGGGGGGGCCCCCCCCCCTTTTTTTAAGGGCCGGGAGAGGGGGGGGGGGGGAAAAACGGGGAAAATTTTTTTTTTTAAAAAAAAAAAAAAAAAAAAAAAGGGGGGGTTGGGTGGAAAAAAACCCAAAAAAAATTCCGGGAAATTTTTGGGGGGGGGGTTTTTTATTTGTTGGGGGTTAATTCCCCCAAAAAAAAAAAAAATTTTTTAGGGTTAAAATTTTTAAAGGGGGGGGGGGGGCCCCCCCCCAAAAAAAGGGTTTTTTAAAAAAACCAAAAAAAAAAAGGGGGAAAAATTTGGGGTTCTTACCAAAAAAAAACGGGGAAGGAAAAAAAACCTTTTCTTTTCCCCGGGCCTTTTTTTAAAAAAAAAAATTTTTTTTTTAAAAAAAAATTTTGGGGGGCCCCCGGGGGTAAAAAAAAAAAAATTTTTAAAAGGGGGAAAAAGGCTTTTTTCCCCCGGGGGGTTTTTTGGGGGTTTTTAAAAAAGGGGGTTTTTGGGGCCAAAAAAAAAAAAAAGAATTTTTTTTTTTAAAAAGGGGGGGGGTTTGTCTTTTTTTTTTTTAAAAAATTTTAAAAACCCCCCCCCCCCTTTTTTTTTGGGCAGGGGTTTTTTTTTTTCCCCGGGGGGGAAAAAAACCCCTTTTTTTTTTTTTTTCCAATTTTTTTCCTTTTTTTTTAAATTTTTTTTTTTTTTTCCCCCCCAAACCCCTTTTGGGGAAAAAATTTTTTTAATTTTTTTCCCTTTTTTTCCCCCCCCTTTTTTGGGGGGGGGAAAAAAAAAAAAAATTTTTTCCCAATCCCCCAACAAAACTTTTTTCCCCCTTTTTTTTCCCCCGGGGTTTGGGGGGGTTTTTTCCTTTTTGGGTTAAAAAACCCTTTTTTGGGGGGGAAATTTTCCCCCCTTTAAAAGGGGTTTGGGTTTTCCCCTTTCCGGGGGGAAAATTTTGGTTTAAAAATTTTTTTTCCCAAAAAAAATTTTTGGGGGGGGGGTTTTTTTTAACCCCCCTTAAAAAGGGGGGGGTTTCCGGGTCCCCCCCCCCTTTTAAAAGGGGGAAAAAAAAACCCCGGTTTTTTTTTTCCCCCCCCCAAATTTGGCCTTTTAAAAAGGTTTAAAATTTGGGGGGGGGCCGGGGGGGCCCCCTTTTTTTGGGGAAAAAAAAAGGAAAAACCCCCCAAGGGGAAAAAATTTTTTTTTTTTCCGGAAAAAAACCCCCCTTTTTTTTTTTTTTCCCTTTTTTTTTAAAAAACCCAAGGGGTTTTTTTTTTTTTGGGGGAAAACCCAAATCCCAAAAAGGGGAAAAATTTCCTTTTAAAAAAAAATTTTTTTTCAAAAACCCCCCTTTTTTTTTTTTTTTAAAAAAAAACCCCCCAAAAATTTAAAAAAATTTTTTAAAACCCAATTCCCCCCAAAAAAAAAAAACCCCCCCCTTTTTAAAAAAACCCCTTTTTTAAAATCTTTCCCCCCCCGGGGTTTTTTCCTTTTTTGGGGAAATTAAAAAACCCCTTTTTTTAAAATTTAAAAAAAATTTTTTTGGGGAAAAACCCAAAAATTAAAAAAAAAATTTTAAAAAAAATTTTAAAAATTTTTTTGAAAAATTTTTAAAAAAAAAAAAAAAAAAAAATTTTTTTAAATTTTAAAAATTTTCCCAAAAAAAAAAAAAAAAAAAAAAATTTTTTTGGGTTTTTTAAAATTTTTAAAATTAATTTAAAAAGGTTCAAAAAAAAACCCCCTTTTTTAAAAAAAAAAAAATTTTTTTTGGGGGGAATGGGGAAATAAAAAACCCAAAAAAAAAAAAAAAAAATTTTTTTTTTTTTAAAAAAAAATTTTTTTAAAATTTTTAAAAAAATTTTTTAAAATAAATATAAAATTATTAAAAAAATTTTTAAAAATTTTTTTAAAAAAAAATTTTTTTTATTTTTACAAAAAAAAAAAAATTTTTTTTTTTTTTTTTAAAAAAAAAAAAAATTTTAAATTTTTTCAAAAAAAAAAAAAATATTTTTTTTTAAAATTAAAAAAACAAAAAAAAAACAAAAAAAAATAAAAATAAAAAAATAAAAAAAAAAAGAAAATAAAAAAAAAAAAAAATAAAAAAATATAATAAAATAGAAAAAAAAAAAAAAAAAAAAAATAAAAAATAAAAAAAAAAAAAAAATTTTTTTTAAAAGGTTTTGGGGGGCCCGGGGGGAGGGGGGGGGGGAAAATTTTTTTTAAAGGGGGGGGGGGAAAAAAGGGGGGGGGAAAAATTTTTTTTTTTTGGGGGGGGGGGTTTTTTTTGGGGGAAAAAAAGGGGAAAAACCCTTTTTTTGGGGTTTTTCCCCTTTTGGGGGGGTTTTTTTTTTTTGGGGGCCTTTCCTAATCGAGTGCAATCAGTTTAATTAAACACAGCTGGACCCAATGAAGGAACCCCTCTCAAAAGGGGGATCAAAGGAAATGGGGCAAATGTGGTTTTAAATATGTGTGTCCAGCAAAGGGTCTGAATTCTTTATAATTTTTGATTTTTCAGTTTTTTTTTCCCCTTTTTAATTTAAAAATTTTCAAAAATTTTTTACAATTCTTTTTTTTTTTTTTTTCAATATGGGGGTGCAGGGGTGTTTCATTAATGACAAAAAAATGTTTTGATTTTTACCAAAAAACTGGGAATAAACCCAAAAAGTGAAAAAAAGTAAAGGGGTCTGAATACTTTCCCCTTTCCCCCTTTACATTTACATTGAATTTACCTTTTCTGGCTTTTGGGCGGGTTTAGCACCTGCCCCCGTTTTTTGGTTGAACCTTGGTGAGGTCCGTTCTTTAGTGGAACCCCGTCTTGTTTTAAAAAAATGTAAGGGGCTTGGCCCCCATCTGCAGCTCAGATTCCGGGTATTGGGGAATCTTCTTATAGGCCCCGGCCATCTTTTATGGGAAACAAAAATTTTTTTTTTCAGATTTCCCCAGTTTTTCCCGAGCTGCCAAAAGTTGAACTTTCAGTTTATCAGTAAAGAGTTGGGGGGAAGTGATAACACCAAATTTAAAAAAACCGCCCCCAGTCACACCTAAAACTTTTAAGGCCCAGGGTTTACACGGGGGAAAAAAGGGGGGCATTTCCCGGGCTTATTTTGCGGCCGCACTGGTCAAATACGGGGAAAAAAGCGCCCCAGGGCATTCGGTAATCCACATTCTAAAAGAAACTAGGATTACATCCCCTTCCCCCCCTATTCAAAATGCCAGCGGGGAAAAGAAGTGAAAAAGTCAATTATTCACGGTGTTTTTTTGCTCCGTGAGTAAAGCCCCTTTTATGGGGGGGGGAAGGCTGCCGCCCCTCGGGGGGCTCCCGAAAAAACATGGTTAATTTTTCGGGGCGTAATTTTCGGCCCCAAAATTTCGCCCCTTTTAAACATAAGGGCCCAACCCTAAAAAAGTCACCCTGGAAAACCCGAAGGAAAAATTTGGGCCCCAATTACAGTAATTCATAGCTCTCACAGAGAAATATTTAATTACGCCCCGCCTCCCCTGGCGTACAATTTCGATCGTATTGTAAAAAAAGATGGGGGAGAGAATGGGCAAAGGGCACTTCTTTGCGCCGTATAATCAGTGATTGGGGCTGGGCCCAACAGGGTTTTTACTTATAAAACCCAAGGCTTTGTGGCGTGTACAGTACCCTTAGGGCCCTGTTTACACGGTTATTTTAGGGGGGTTTTAAACCGTACTTTTGGTGCCGGATTTGCGCTGGGGTACGACTCCCAAACCGTCGCATAATTAAAAGGGAATCCACCCGTTTTCAAGAGAAAATGTGGAGTTTCCCTCGCTCCTGCCCCTCGGCGAATTCCCCCGGGAGGGAGAAAGTGAATGCACATTTTCCAGGGCCAATATTTCGCCGTGGATAAGGGAAGTCTATGGGGCCCCCCCAGCAAACGCCCCCGGCCCCCGGGCCCTTTTTCAAGCCCCTATTGCCCGGGGGGGGATCCGGGGCCCCCAATTCGGGTTGAATAAGCCAACTGCCAAAGGCCCTTTGGCCCCCGTTCAACCCCGGTTATTTTTGGGACAGATTGGAGGGCCCTCTTCCGGGCCGTATTTTTTCCCTGCAAAAACCTTCAATTCCCTCCCAGTAACCCACGGGAATCCACAGTTCTCATAGAGAACCCTGGGGTTGTCCCCCTCATTTAAAACCGGGGTCAAACGAATCCGCCCCGGGGGGGGGAGAAAGTGACATTTCATTATCCCGGCGGAATTTCGCGCCCTGGGGTTAAAGCTTTTCTTTGGGAAAGGGGAGTGCGCCCCCTGCCCTCGCCCCTTTTTCAAGGGCCCGGGAAATTCGGGGGCGAAATCCGTTTACCAATTAAAGGCTTTAATTTAAACCCCGGGGTGAACAGCCCCTTTGGGTATTTCACATGGCCCTTTCAGGATTTTATTTCGGGGCATTTAATTTTTGCCCACAATGATCCCAAAAAAATGTCCTGTAATTTCGGTAATCATGCTTCATAGAGACTATGATTTCCCGCTGGGCTTTTTCCCCCCCCGCATTTTGAACGGGGGGCCAAAAAAAAAGTGACATGCCACTTTCCCCCGGGTAAACACGGCACGGAAATGGGAAAATGAAAAAAGCCCCCCCCCCTACGGTTTTTGAAGAACTTTTCTGAAAGTGGTTCTTTAAACACACAGAGGTCTTGGGCACAACCCGGTACCTTCCAAAGATGTGTGTGAACATAACCTTAGGGTAAAGGGTTTACATGGTATTTTTGGACGGGTTTTAGCCTTTATTTTTTGGCCAGATTTTGTGCCAAAATACGGGTGAAAAAAAGGGGCCCAACATAAAAAAGGGCAATTTACATGATAATGGTTTTTAAATCTTGTAAAATTTTTCTTGAAATACAAACCCTATAGGGACACAAATCGCCCCCCCTACATTGTTTTCCCGTGTTTGCGCTTTTTTTAATATTTGGGTGGAGAAGAAACAACAACCGGGGAACCCCTACCCCTTTGGCAATGGGTTTACAAGGCTTTTTTGGGCGCCCGGGTTGGAGGGCCCTACTGCGGGCCGATTTGCGCTGCAATTTGGCTCCCAAAACTCCCAGTAACTACGGGGAACCACAGTTCTCATAGAGAAAATATGGGGTTCCCGCCCCCATTCCGCTCGGTGAATCCGCCGGCCGGGAGGAAAAACAAAATTGAATTATTTACGGCAAGTAGCGCCAAAAGATAATTTGGGAAATCCCATGGGGGGCCCGCGAGCCCGCCGGGGGCCCCCGCCCCCATGCCGGCTAATTTTTGGGGGGGGGAATTCCTCCCCTCAATAAAAAAAGTGAACGGGGCCTTACCGTTCTGCTGGTCAGAGGGGCGTTTTTCCCTGCACTATTAAAAATTGTCCGAATAAGGGGGCCCCCGAACAAAACCCCCAGCTGCTAACCCCCCAGATGAATGATTCCCTAATACCCTTTCCAGGAGGAATAAAAAGAGGAACGCACAACACAGAGTTTTAAAAAAGAATAGGCCCCCGAATTGTTAAACAGGGGTGGGCAGGGAAACCCCCTTCGTTAAAATGCAATCTCCCCCCCATACATTGATGACCTCGCTTCAGGCCTGTTCTATTGATATCTATATAAACACATTGTTTGGGAAGATATTCACATGAAGCCATTTTAGTGAGAATGCAGCATGAGCGCTTTCCCTTTCCAAGGCAGATGACTGGGGTGGGATTGACCCAGGATTTAGGACCTTTCTGTTGTAGGACTACGAGTATAATCCAGCGCTTGTTGAGGGGCCCCTGCTGGTATGAGAGACCGGGAGCCATCACCTCAGCGGTCACTCCATCTCCCATAATGCACTGCAGAACAACGCAGGAGGCTCTATTTGCGCTTAGAGTGAGTGCGCATGCGTGTTAGTCGTGGAAGCTTCGAGGCAGTGAGTCGTGCGCGCTGCATTCTGGGTAGGAGACGGGTGGATCAGCCGCCATTTCGTGTAGACACAGAGAAGCTGGAGGACGCTGCGCCAGAGGTGCGGCCACACGGTGGGTGCAGTTCCGGGAAATGTTTGGAGGTTCCCTTTGTTGGGGAGGGTCTGTGTTGCTGTTTAGAGGCGGCATGGTGTTTGGGGATGCAGTGTCCTCTGAGTGAGTGTCCGCTGAGGAGGGGGCAATGTGCGTCCTTTTTTGGCGGAGGAGCAGAGTGACGGACAGCGTCCTGAGACAGAATAGGGGATAGGGAGAAGCGTCCTTTGAGGCGGAGGAGTATGGGGGGGACAGCATTTTTTGAAGTGACGGAACATTGGGGTGCAGCGCACATCTCTTGAGGCGGGGAGCATTGGGGGCAGCGCACATCTTTTGAGGCGGGGGAGTATTGGGGGGCAGCGCACAGCTTTTGAGGCGGGGGGAGCATTGGGGGGCAGCGCACATCTCTTGAGGCGGGGGAGCATTGGGGGGCAGCGCACAGCTGTTGAGGCGGGGGAGCATTGGGGGGCAGCGCACATCTCTTGAGGCGGGGAGCATCGGGGGCAGCGCACATCTCTTGAGGCGGGGGAGCATCGGGGGGCAGCGCACATCTCTTGAGGCGGGGGAGCATCGGGGGCAGCGCACATCTCTTGAGGCGGGGGAGCATCGGGGGGCAGCGCACATCTCATTGAGGCGGGGGAGCATCGGGGGGCAGCGCACATCTCTTGAGGCGGGGGAGCATCGGGGGGCAGCGCACATCTCTTGAGGCGGGGGAGCATCGGGGGGCAGCGCACATCTCTTGAGGCGGGGGAGCATCGGGGGGCAGCGCACATCTCTTGAGGCGGGGGAGCATCGGGGGGCAGCGCACATCTCTTGAGGCGGGGGAGCATCGGGGGGCAGCGCACATCTCTTGAGGCGGGGGAGCATCGGGGGGCAGCGCACATCTCTTGAGGGGGGGGGAGCATCGGGGGGCAGCGCACATCTCTTGAGGCGGGGGAGCATCGGGGGGCAGCGCACATCTCTTGAGGCGGGGGAGCATCGGGGGGCAGCGCAAAATCTCTTGAGGCGGGGGAGCATCGGGGGGGCCGCGCACCTCTCTTGAGGCGGGGGGGCATCGGGGGGCAGCGCACATCTCTTGAGGCGGGGGAGCATCGGGGGGGGCAGCGCACATCTCTTGAGGCGGGGGAGCAGCGGGGGGGCAGCGCACATCTCTTGAGGCGGGGGGGGGGCAGCGCACATCTCTTGAGGCGGGGGAGCATCGGGGGGCAGCGCACATCTCTTGAGGCGGGGGGGGCATCGGGGGGGCAGCGCACATCTCTTGAGGCGGGGGGAGCATCGGGGGGGCCAGCGCACATCTCTTGAGGCGGGGGAGCATCGGGGGGGCAGCGCACATCTCTTGAGGCGGGGGGGCAGCGCACATCACTTGAGGAGGGGGTAGCATCGAGGGGGAAGCGCACATCACTTGAGGCGGGGGTGCATCGAGGGGGCAGCGCACATCTCTTGAGGCGGGGGAGCATCGGGGGGGCAGCGCACATCTCTTGAGGCGGGGGAGCATCGGGGGGGCAGCGCACATCTCTTGAGGCGGGGGAGCATCGGGGGGGGCAGCCCACATCTATTGAGGCGGGGGCCCATCGGGGGGGCGGCGCACATCTCTTGAGGCGGGGGAGCATCGGGGGGGCGAGCACAGCTCTTGTGGAGGGGGGGCAGCGCACATCTCTTGAGGCGGGGGGGCAGCGCACATCTCTTGAGGCGGGGGGGCAGCGCACATCTCTTGAGGCGGGGGGCAGCGCACATCTCTTGAGGCGGGGGGGCAGCGCACATCTCTTGAGGCGGGGGGGCAGCGCACATCTCTTGAGGCGGGGGAGCATCGGGGGGGCAGCGCACATCTCTTGAGGCGGGGGGAGCATCGGGGGGGCAGCGCACATCTCTTGAGGCGGGGGGGGCAGCGCACATCTCTTGAGGCGGGGGAGCATCGGAGGGGCAGCGCACATCTCTTGAGGCGGGGGAGCATCGGAGGGGCAGCGCACATCTCTTGAGGCGGGGGAGCATCGGAGGGGCAGCGCACATCTCTTGAGGCGGGGGAGCATCGGAGGGGCTGCGCACATCTCTTGCGGCGGTGGAGCATCGGGGGGGCGCGCACAGCTTTTGTGGCTGGGGAGCTGCGCATATCTTTTGATGCGGGGAGCATTGAGGGACAGCGCACTACTTTTGAGGCGGGGGAGCTGGACAGGGTCCATAACCTTTTAGAGCCGGGTGACCATGGAGCTTGCGCTTTGTGAGCTCCACTGTGCGGTTTTCCCAGTAAGGCTATGTTCACACGATGTACTGCGGTGTGTACAGTACATGCCACAGTACATCGTGTCTTTCGGGAGCTTGCGCTAATACCCGCATACTCCTGCGGCGCCGGCCCCATTGACATCTATTACTCGCAACGTGTATTCACCGCAAGTAATTGACATGTCACTTATCTCCCCGCACGTACAATACGATCGTTTTGTACGAGCGGGAAGAGGAGACGTAATCTATAGTTCTCTATGGATTATCGTAATTTCGACGTGCATCTCGCCTGTATTAGACCGCAAATACGTGGCGAAATGCGTGCCGAAATTACCCCGTGTGAACATAGCCTTACAGATGTAATCATGGGGTGGTAGCAGCTGTTCTATTGCTCAGATAATTTCCATCTGTTATCATCTCTGCATCTTCTACCATGTGAGATGTCCTCCTGGGTCTTCAAGCAGTGCTCTCTGGGGTATATGAGGTCAGAGCCCTGCACCTCTGGGGTCCACTAATCATTTCCCTCCCTCATGTGAGCGTATGCAGTCTTGTGATATCGCTTTGTGTTTAGCCAGAGCTTTTTCTCAGTCATCTTTCATGATTGGTGCTCTGGGTCACTGAGCTGTGTCAGTCGCACTCCTGTGCACCAAATGGGCAGATCATGGATATTGTTCCAAGCTATAAGCTTGATGTCATGTACTTCCCCCTGAAGTGTGCCCCCTCTATACCATTAGCTGGGTGCCTTGCTGGTTGATATGTATGTCGTGAATAAAGGCTGGTTGTTTGGCTGTGATGTATGAATATAGAGATTTCAGAAGTGACTGGTGGTTGTTTTTTCTCCCAGCAGGATTAGCCATACCGACTTCAAGAGGATCCGCGCTGTTCACTTGGAGGCCAATCATGGGCTCAGATAAGCGGTAAGTCAGTGTGTGGATTTCTGGTCTCCAGCACTGCAGCAAAGTCAAGGCAAATAAAAATGGGCTACAGCTCTATAAGAAAAAGAATTACATACTCGCCACTAATCCAGCACTGCTGCTGTCCCACCGATCTTCAGCAGTCAGCGCTTTACCGCTAAGCCAATCGATGGCTTCAGCACCAGCTGTTCCTTTGATAGTACCACTTGTGTGCCGTTCTCTTCCTGAGCTGCAATAGCCTGTGACCGCAAGGCTAATTAACCCTGGTGTGGATTTATTTTCCGTGTTGAAAAAGAACGGACATGTTAATTCTTGAGGCAATTCAGCATTGTATCCTTACATAGTATAGATAAGCTGAAAATCTGCTTCTCAAATTTATGTCCAAAATCCGCACTTGGGGTATGTTCTCACAGTGCAATTGCACTGAAATATGCTCCACAAATACAGTAAAGTCATAGCACTCATTGAATGCTATCATTTTACAGCATATTACAGGGTGAATTGGGGCTGGGCCGGAGTGCTTAGAAGTATGCACTGGTTAGCGCATACTTCCAATAACAGCAGGTGCATAGCGCTGCGCACAGTACTCACCGCTATACGCCATGTGAACCCGGCCTTAACTTCCGTGGATTCCAGGCATGCATATAGTGCTGGAATTGGCTGTGTGAACCTACCCAGAGGGTCCCTTTCCCTCGTCCTGGTGTAGTTCTAGATGGTGATGAACACACAGGGTATAGAAATTTTGCTTAACAGATTCCCTCCAACATGTACGGCCTGAATCAAAGAAAACTTACATCTATTCCCTGAAGCACAACAATCAGTGACCAGTGAATACAAAGGCAGAGTGCTGCCTTTGACAGGTCCATGTCAGCCACTGCAATGTCCTCTCTGGACCCTAATAAAGGCCCCTAGGCCTGAAATGGATATGCCAGGTTTACCCTAACAGACTAAAGTAAATGTCCCCTAAAGGGGCTTAAGTAGATGAACCGTATAAATAGTGCAGAATATCATTGTAGAATAAAATGAAAGTCCCAAAAAGATTTAAAGCATGGCTGTTCTGTCCCCACGCTCATCCCGACCCATACAATAAACTTCTGCTACCTACTAGTTTTAAAGAGGTTGTCTGGGTGTACATTTTTTATATAAACTAGAGCTGCTGAGGCTATGACAAGAAAAAAAACAAACCTCCCACTCACCTCTGTTCCAGCAATGTTGGTGCTTTTGCTGGGTCTTCTATTTAGTTCACTCTTGGCGGCAGCAGCAGTTATGTGCCATTTGCTGACAAATTAGCACCCACTGCAGCGGCGCTGTCAGCAGTGGCTTAGGACCCGCTGCAGCGGCGCTGTCAGCAGTGGCTTAGGACCCGCTGCAGCGGCGCTGTCAGCAGTGGCTTAGGACCCGCTGCAGCGGCGCTGTCAGCAGTGGCTTAGGACCCGCTGCAGCGGCGCTGTCAGCAGTGGCTTAGGACCCGCTGCAGCGGCGCTGTCAGCAGTGGCTTAGGACCCGCTGCAGCGGCGGTGATCTGGTGCTGGGAAAGAAAGTAAGCAGAAGACCCTGCAGCACTGGAATGGAGCTGAGTGGGGGGATTAGTATGTGGTGTTTTTTTTTTTTTTTTTATTCTGTCAAAGCCTCGGCAGCACTAGATTATTGTAAAATCTTCACCTGGACAACCTTTTCCTGACATTTTACGTATCCAAGCATATAAGTCCGAAAGGGATACCTGCAAATGGACGTATGGCTATGTACAGCACATCATGGTGTCTTACAATAGTGACAGGAAACTACAGCTGGGGAGCTGCGCTATCGACCAGGACTGGAGCTTACTCCAGTTCCAGCCGATTAATACCGTAGATGCTGCCGTCAATTGTGAACGCACGTACATAGGAAATGACGGGTGGAAGGGGCTCCATCAGCCCCCCGAATGGCAAATGGGGGGTGCAGGTGGCTGTCGTAACAATCCGGAAGTCTAACAAAGACTTCTGGGATATCGTCATACCTGGGGGCATAGCCTGACAGTTACTAATGCAGTGCTGTACAGTCATGTGTTGCTACGTGTTGTAGCAGCAAGCAAGTGATTGCTGAGTCTAGTACCCTATGGAGACAAATTAATAAAACGAACACTGCTTTTTTTTTTTCCTTCACAAATTGTCATCCCATGAAAAAAAGTAAACGTGTTTGGTATCGGCATACGTGCAACGACCTGAGCTATAAAAATGTTACGTTATTTAACCCGCACAATGAACGTCATAAAAAAAAAAATACGATTGTATTGTACGCTTGGGGACGACACATAATCCATAGGTCTTAATGAGAGGTATGAATTACCCTAATTATGGTTCGCATTTGGCCGCGTATGAAGCGCAATACGCAGCGAAATGCGCGTGCAATTACGCACACAAAGACGCCGTGTGAACATACCCTTAAATTGAGAGTATCATATATTTATCGGGAATAAAAGTCATCAAATTATTGCTAACAGTGCAAAAACAAACAGCCTAAAACTGAGTGTAGGTCAATTAGGCAGAAGGATCGGTATTCAATCTACTGTATCCAAGATGGGCAGATAAGACATAAAACACAGACTAGAAACATAGGAATAAAGAAGGGAGGAGGGAATGGTGGCTTTAAAGGGAACCTGTCGCATAGATTATGCCCCCCTTGCTGAGGGCAGCACAAGCTAGTGTCAGACCTGCTGTTCCCAGCGCTGTGTCCTTTATTCTGTAAGATGCTGTAGCTTTTTTTTTTAGAGCATTTACCCCTTAAATCTTATTCATGAGCAGGTGTTAGCCCCGCCCACCAAAGGCTAGCCCCACCCACTGACAGTTATTCACATGTTTCTACCTATTCAAAGTAATAGGTTTGTCAGTTGAGGTGGGCGGGGCTAGCCTCTGATTGGCTGGGTTTGAAAAAAAACTGACTCTGAAGGACTCTTCGAATGACTTCTGGCTGAAAACTGCAGATTTGAGCATTAAATACACAAAAACTTCAGCATCTTACAGAATAAGGGACACAGCGCTGGAAACAGCAGGTCTGACAATACCTTGTTCTGTCCTCAGCCAGGGGGGCAAAAACTATGTGACAGGTTCTCTTCAATAGTATTTTATGTAGGATGTACTATCCAATATGTGTAAACTCTCTGTTCTAGAATTCAAAACTGGTTTGGTTGTTGAGAGGCTAAAGGTGAAAGTCATTAAAATACGTCAGAATTGATTGTTTTTTTGCACATTCCCTGTGCTAGAAATACACGACATTTCACCAAAGTTTCCTAAAGAAAAAGATGTGAATTGTCCCATAAAAGCATGGAGATATATTATATTATATATATATATATTATATATATATAATATATTATATATATAATATATATAATATATATTTCCCCCCCCCCCCTCCCCCCCATCCGTTGGGGCAAGATTGTAATTTTTATTTGTACCATTTACCTTACCATATTGTGCGGGAAAACTCCAAAAAATATTCTGTGTGGGATGGGATGTTGAAACTAAAAATGCATTTTTTTAAAAAAAAAAAAAAAAAAAAAAAAAAAATTTAAATGTAGGTATTTTTTATTTCTATGGTGTACACCACACGAGATGCATAATGTTATAATTTAATAGATCAGACTTTTATAGATGTGACTATACCAATTATTTTAATTTTTTAATTTTCATTTTTCGGATTTGTAAACCGACCAGAAACCACCCCCATAGACTGTATTAGAAAATCTGTTCAGTGTTGTCTGAATAGGTAGTAACTGTTGGGTAGGCGGGGCTAGCTGTGGCTGGGCGGGGCAAATACCTGCTCATGGATAAGCCAGACTCTTTCTGACTCCAGACTGCCAGATTTGAGCATTAATTACTCTAAAACTCCAGCATCTTACAGAATAAGGGACACAGCGCTGGAAACAGCAGGTCTGACACTAGATTGTGCTGCCCTCAGCAAGGGGGGGCATAACCTATGTGACATGTTCTTTTTAAATTTAGGCTGCAGGTCTGTAATCAAGCAAAAGCATTCAGCAGTCAGTGCTTGACTACTACAGCCAGTCGGACTTTTGTGAATGCAGCTATACCAGTTATTTTTCTTATTTATGAAATGTTAGGAAATTTATCGATTTCTGGATAGGATTTCTCATCCAACTTGGTTTCGGGCAGTTGGAAATTACTGAGGGGGAGATTCAAAGAGCTGACGGATTTCCTGCCGAGTGGTGCACATGGGAAGTGGAATCCTGCAGTGCTAGGTTAGGAGTAGTTTTTCGAGCTGCGGTGGAGGAGGGGTCACTGCCATCTTCCTTTTCAGAGACCATAATAGTCTTGATAGATAAACCTGGGAAACCACCAAATCTTTGCAGCTCATAGACCCATATTGTTTTTCAATATAGATGCTAAAATTCTCGCCAAGGTTTTGCCTATGAGACTAAGCTCATTAATCCTGTCCTTAGTAGGAATGGATCAGTCTGGATTTATGCCAGGGAAATCTATGGATTTTAACTTGCAGAGGCTGTCTACTAACATGCAGGTCACCCATGACAACTCGGCTTGTAGAGTTATTGCTTGACCATGAGAAAGCGTTTGACTCGATTGAATGGAGGTTTATGTGGGTAGTATTTCTGCAAGTGGGGGTCCCCAAGTATTGTGTTTTTTTGTTTTTTTTTTTAAATGGTCTTCGTCTTCTTTACTTAAGAACTACTGCTGGCATCAGAGTTGATGGTGGTCTCCAGTCCGTTCACACTGGGAAGGGGAACTAGACATGTTTGTCCCCTTTTGCTACTGTTGTTTTTTATGAAGCCACTTTCCTGCTTGATTAATAGCAATATGTACATTGAAGGATGGAATGCTGCTGGCATATCTGAAAAACACTTGCTCTATGCGGACAATATGCTGCTGCACTTTAGGGATCCATAAGCATCATTGGAACATTTGCTAGATACCGAATGTCTATTTGGAAATTATTCCGGGCTTAGGTTTAACTGGACTAAGTCCATTTTGTATCCGGTGGACAATATTGCCTAAAACACTAGATACAGTTGGTAAATGCAGATCTTCCTTTGTCTAAAATGACCTGTGTTACTAGGGGGGTTCCAAAGGATTTACTCGTGTGGGGGAATTGGTTAATAGCACAAATGTAGGAGGTGGGTGAAGGGTAGGCTGGATACTGGATTTATGAGTGGGTTGTGAGTGGTAGTATAGATGGCAGGTTGGAAGTCTTTACCCTTTTTGCAATATCTGCATTGTTTAATATTAAGAGCAGTCAGATTTACATTGTTAGGCCATGTTCACACGGCTTAAAATGGGCCGTATTTCGGTCCGTAATTACGCACCGTAGTGCGCAAATTATGGGCTGAAAATGGCCCAGTCATTGCGGTAATCCACAGTTCTCATAGGGAACTATGGATTACGTCTCCTCTCCCTGCTCGGCGAATACGCTGAGGGGGGAGATAATTGACGTGAATTCCAGAGGCGTATACGCGCCGCTGGTAATGCAAGTCAATGGGCCGGCGAAGTGCCAGCCACACGGCGTAATTACGTCCCGCAGTTAAGCCGTGTGAACATAGCCTTAGGGTATGTTCACATGATGTTTTGGATCCATATTTTGATCCCTTTTTTACCAGAAGAGAAACTGCATCCAAAAAACGTACCCAAAAACCCAGCAGCTGACTTTCTTCATGTGTTTCTCTGTGGGGGTTCTTTTGAACTACATTGTTTTCTTTGAAAAATGCAATCTAAAAAAAGCAACATTAGGGAAAAAATTTCAAAACCAATTCAGTTTACTGTCTTTTTTTGCATTTTGTTGATATTTGTGTTGTTTTGCAGTGTAAGCCGCAGTGAGCGGAGTGGAAGATATGGTGCGTTTACAGGATGATCCGATGAAGGATTTTTTAGAAAACGGGAGGACTTATTATTAAAAAGTTTCCCTGACCGTTGATAGATATGATGATTACAGAGATTACGACAGTCCAGTGAAAGTGCTGAAAGAAAAAACAGTCCCCCATTTTGTGGCATAGGGGGGAATATAAGATTGTCATGAGCACAGGTGTCCCTATGTACTGTTGTCTATCAAAACCTCTGCTCCTTTCAGGGATCGAGTCTGGAGGAGAACAGTGCCGCCCGAAATGGTTACCATTCAGACGGTGACTACTTGGACCATGACTATCGAAATATTACTTAGGGTGAAAAAGGAGGAAAGACCATCAAGCTAAAGGTCTCCTATAAACATTAGCGAGAGCGATGTAAGTAGATTTGAATCTACCTATTAGGTTGTTTTTTTTTTTTTTTTTTTTTAAGGGGAAATTGTTTTAAACAATATCCTTTATAAATAGTTTTAATTTTTTCTTCAAATATGTGCACTTTTTCTGCTACGTGTGTGTAACGATTCTAATAATTAGGGCTGCCATAGATTGCAGGACTACTGACGAAAAAGCTTTTTGGTTGTTTGTAGAGCTCCTTTAAATTTTATTTAATTTTTTATATTTTTTTTGCCGGTCTTCAGTCGGTACGAAGACACTTTTATTCAAGTTTTCTGTTTTGACCATGCTTTTTTTTTAGATTCGGGAATTGGTGGAGTCCTTTGAAGGCCCTCAGCCTGTGATGAGGCTGATGAAGGAAAGAAGGTGGGGTTTTCTTCCGTAAGATGTGGTGGCTCCCACTGTTCGTGTTCCACCTTTGAATTGCTTTAGGGGGGATAGCCCCCTCTTCACCCCCATGCACCATCAGGTACTAAATGGACTTGCCACGACTAAGGAACCTCTCCTATTTAGATTTTTGTATATTCTGCTTTTATTTTTTTTTTTTTGGGGGTTGTTAATAGATTTTTTTGGGATATAAAGTCTTCTGCATGACCTGTTCACCACCCTTTTGTCTGCCGAGAACCCCGGGTATTGCAGCTGTGCCTCCAGCATGTGGCTTGCTGCCTTTTCAATAGCCTCTGGATTCAGGTGGTGAAATGTGTAATTTTCTGGGGATGTTTGTTGTAGAGGTTCCTTTTCATGGCAACCCACGTAAGACAGGTAACAGGACTGCACCCATGGAAGCCATGCCATAAAGCACTGCTAGAACCATGGGCTTTGTCGGGAAAGGGAGATGCGCTGTGTTTTTTCTTTTAAAAAGGAAGGGGGACTAACACTAGTATCCCGTCTATATCTGAATGCTGTCTCTAGGTTTAAGCCGCGGTTTCGCCTTCGTGGAGTTTTATCACTTGCAAGATGCTACCAGCTGGATGGAAGCCAATCAGGTTGCTTCACTCGCCAAGTCTAGAATACTCCTGAGAAATGGCAAATGACATATGTCTGTAACCGAGATCGAAAAGCAGAACGAGGATGGGGGGAGGGGGTGAAGGGAGAGAGACTTTCAGGTTCCAGGTGATCAGGGGGGAAGTCTTGTAATTAAAGCCTCTGTTTGTGAATAAGGGCCATTATTATTTTAGATTACTCTTCCCTAAAAACCGTAAGTTTCCAAAGCAGTTTTAAAGGGCCACTTATAGTTTTGACAACGACCACCTTTTATATTAGTTACTTATTATGAATGGGACCTGGCTGCTGTATATATAGTCACTTTTTGCAGCTGCCACTAAATTTCATTTAATCTGCATTTTGTAAGCAGGTACTGAATTACTATGGCCACCTTGAATGTACAGCGCCCTGAAACTAATGGCGCTTTAAAATAAATAATAATGTTAGGTGTACGGTGGGTGAGCAGCACTTTAATGTACGCAGAGCCCCAGTGTATGGTCTGTATGATGTGCAGGTCCCCCCCTCTCCCTGGGTTACTGCTGAGTACATCTGACAGACACATGTTCTGTAATAACTCCACATGGGCAGCACAAGTCATTAATGCACTGGGAGGTACCAGTGAGTGGGCACATTAATATTCAGCTTAGATGGGTATGTACATCGTTGTGATCAACCCGACTCCCTACCTGGGTTCCTAAAAGGGGGGAGGAAAAAGTAATAGTTTGCGGGGTGAAAAAAATAATTGTTTTTACGTTATCATACAGCCCTAGTAATTACAAAAGGGATATATATATATTTTAGAGCTGTAGCTTTGAACCCATCTTTTTTTTTATTTTTTTTTTGTAATCAATATAAGGGTTGATAAACACCTGCATTTGGAAATCCATCAAAAATTGATATACATGTATTGGAAAAAAAAATAACAGACATCAGCAGAGACCAACAGAAGAATAATCTGTTTTTTAACTGATCCTTCACATACTGTGACATCAGTTTTCAAGAAGTTTGTCTCTGATTTTCAGCCGTTTAAGACGGACATTATTTAGGTCTGAAATTAAAAAAAAAATTTTTTTTAAACGGATAGAAAAACAGATACACGTGGATGAACCTCTATCCGTTTCACATTGAACTCTATGTAAAAAAAAAAAAAAAAAAAGCTCTTTCCCCGTTGAAATTCCTTTCCCCCCCCCCCCCCCCCCCCCCTTTTTTTTTTTATGGAAATGATAGTGCAGCAGCCTCCAGTATTTTCACAGTAAAAAGAAAAAAATGGATTTCTGATGGTACGAAGCATAACTGAACTGATGACTTTAAAACCCCATTGAAATTAATGGGAGATTTTTCCTTTCCATTTTAGTTCTGTTTTTAGTGTCTCAAAACAGAAAGGAATGACAGATTTCAAGATGCAGGTGTGAATCCGCCCTAACCCAGACCTTCCCAAGATATAGAGGAATTATATAGAAACACTATATTGCCAAACAAAATAATTATTTATAAACAAAACTTTTATAAATATTACATCTAAAAACGTAATACCAAATATTGAGAGAGACTACCCAAAAATGGACACCGCCCCTAGATAGCCCTATATAATTCCTGAGTCTAGACCTCGCCCCGAAAAGGGCGGCCCCTCTCTTCTAGTATTAATGCACCGTAATCAACCCTATATCAGACAGGTAAACTGTAGGGCAGCACTTATCAAAAAAAAAAAATAAAAACCCAAAATATGTGATCCTATATCACTGGACCAAAAGCTGCATGGTGTCTATTTTAAAATTTAAGATGATAAACAAAAGATATACTTTTGGATTAGATTTAGCTAAAATATGGTACACATATACTGGTCAGAATTCTCTGACGCGTTTCGTCCATAATCCAAAAGGACTCCTTGGTGGGGCACTAAGAATTTCAGCCTTATCGCATGTATCTAACAAAAAAGACTGTACGTACCAGAATGGTCATCTACTAACTTTCAGTACCCAAAATTATCCAGGAAAGGTCTCTTGGTGGGTAGCAGGAAAGGTGTCCTGTGAGGATCAGTAAGGCCCCAGGTCCCTTGAGATAGTTGTCTCGGGTCTCTCTAATATTTGGTATATACGTATTTAGATGTAATATTTATTAAAAGTTATGTTTTATAAGGAATTATTTTGTTTGGTGATATTGTGAAACTACCCTAATTTGCAGAAGAAAACTGAAGTCGTTTTTTTTGAGTCCCTTATATTGAAGCTTCATTGTAGGGCTGGGAATAGTGGGTTGCTTATGGGGAGGGTGTTGCCTCTTGTACAGTAATGGTATGTGTGCACCCAAAAAAAAAAAAAAAAAGTGTTCATGGTTTCCTCATCTTGACCCTCCAGTGCCAGAAGAGATTGCATATTTTGCCCTGTGGCTTTGAGAAGTGGTTAGGCCATGAGGGGACTACCTCTGATAATCACAAATGTATTTACAGAGCCTTTGTAAACAGATGCCATATTCAAAGATTGGGAATACTGCGTGCAGTATTAAGACTTTCATCTCTTTCTGGAGCCCCATGCCCTTGACTTTTACCTACACCCCACTCTTTCTGTTTCTTCCATCGGCAGCTCTGTGCGCCTCTGAATCCTTTTTCTCTGTCCACCCTTGTGGTGGGGACTGGCAAAGCATTTAGTTGGCAGTGGGTGGTCCTTCCCCACATTGCCGTCCATTTTAGTCAAGAGCTCATTCCCCTCCCCCAGGGGATAGGCGTCCTCTCGTCATGAAATCGGAAATAACTTGATCCTTTTTTATGTTCTTGCAGAAGAAGCTGATAATCCAGGGGAAGACCATCGCCATGCATTACAGCAATCCCCGCCCTAAGTTTGAGGACTGGATGTGTAACGAGGTGAGTTCCCGTTGATTCTGCAGTTAGTCAGTAGTCCTCTGAATGATGCAAGTTTGGGTGTGGGGTAGTGGTGGGAAGTTGAACAGTAAATATTAAGTGCAAAGCTCTTGGTTTTATAGTGTCGCCTCTACAACTTTCGCCGAAGACTAAAATGCTTTCGCTGCGGAGCAGCCAAGACTGGTAAGTGTTTGAGACCTGTTTGTTCAGGTTCATGGATTGTCTCCGTCAAATGCCATTCTTTATTATCAACCTTCTAGATATTTTTCTTATACTTTATTAGGGTGTTCATTATAAGAAAGTGTAGTGAACTATGCTTTACAATACTGTGGAAAAGAGCGAAAAAAAAGTGTGGCTGGCGCCTATGTCAGAAATGCTTTACATATAATTTTGGATACATCCCACCCTTATCCCAGAATCTTTTTCCAATGCACTAAATGTGATTTTAATAAATAAAGTATATCCAGAGCCTTAGATATAGGACAGACTATGATCTCATGAATGCTGATATAGAAGAGGCTTGGATGTTATTCTAGACCCTCCTGCTCATTAAACACCTCTTTTATGTTTCACCAGAATCTGATGTAGAGGCACCTCCTGGAGCACCTTTGGCTGATTACTACAGTGACAGTAAGTTTTTCTAATGCTTTGACTAAAATTCCAGGACTTAGAAAAAAGCCTTACAAACATCCACCCCTTTATTACATATTTGAAGGCTAACAAAAAATAAGGGTGAAGCCAATCATTCCAAAACTTCTAGCCGTACTATTTGCTCTGGCCGTGGGATATGGGATATTCCCTGCAGCTGTAGTTGATATAGGTGTGTGCTGTAGAGGAAAATCATAGTTGACATTGGACATTTCAAGGGGTTTTCTCATTATGGTGTTTCATAGCTCCTGCTCTTCACAGCCAGAATCAGCCTTCCACTTCCTGTTTATGTTGTAGGCAGTTCTACAGCAGTGGTTGGCATATCAGCTCTACTATTCCTAACTGAGCCTGTTATGAGGCTATTGGCAATGCAAAGATTTTAAAAGCAGGGCAGGCGGTTACAGAGCTCTGAAGGGTTGAAATATATCAGTAAGGAAGCTACAGTAAACAATCTTTGCGCTGCTTAGGCTATGTTCACACAGCAGTAATTGTGGGATGTATTTCGCCCCGCACTTATGCCGGGGGGGGGGGGGGGGGGCAGGCTAACGGCCCCATAGACATTCATTATTCTTGGCGCGTATACACCGTGAATAATTGACATGTCACTTCTCTCCCCACTCGCGGTATTGTGCGAGCAGGGAGACGTAATCCACAGTTCTCTGAGAATTGCGGATTACCGTAATGACTGGGACATATCTTGCCCCGTATTTCGCGCAGTACGGGGCGAGATACGTCCCAAAATAAGCCGTGTGAACATAGCCTTAGACACAACATGAAGTAATGTTGCCATCCGACCTGGGCTCTAGAGCAGAGAGGTGGTCAGTACCCTAGGGAAGTTTGTACACAAGCATGGGATAAGAACTGCTTTAGCCCTGAAATGAAGCAAATCAGAATGGCAATATATTTGGCAATGATCTTTAGTTACCTTTTTCTGTGTGTTTAAAGCTAATTACTGTGGCGAGAATAAACCTTTAAAAAGGAGTAACTTTTACAGATTGGCAATTTGATAGAAATAGCCTCATGATAGCAATCTGGCATAGGGCGCTTTCACACGGAGCGTTTTTGGATGTGTTTTATTGTGCAGAAACGCACCGCAGTTAATGTTGTACATTTCTGCACAAAAACTGCTGTGTATGAAAGCATCCTTATACAGTCTGGAAGTGGGTTTACAAATTGCTGGAGGTTGTGAACTTCGATAGCTTAATTAATTTCTACTTTAAGCATATGATAAACACTACCTGTAAAAGGGAGTGCTAAGTCTGCTTTGGAGGTCACTGCTTTTCAAACAACTGGGTGTAACCTTATTAGGTGGCTATGTATCCTCAGCCATTATTCTGCGTAACATCGGGCCACACACCGTAGTGGATTCCATCTTGGCTGCCCTGGCTCCTTATGTGTCACTGGTGGTGAGCAATATTCGGCTTATCAAAGACAAGCAGACCCAGCAAAACAGGGGATTTGCTTTCCTACAGCTGCCCTCAGCACTGGTGAGTGTCCCCTGGGCTTTTGTTTCTTTTATAGAATTAGTTTCTCACTGCTGTAAGGAGGCCAACGCTTTAATTGATCTCTTACAGGAAGCATCGCAGCTGCTGCAGATTCTCCAGACTCTTCATCCTCCCCTCAAAATCGATGGGAAAACAATTGGAGTTGATTTTGCCAAGAGCGCTAGAAAGTGAGTTCAAGTTTATTAAAAGAAAAATTTGAAGAATGAATGTAGATAGAAATGGTTGTGAAGTCTGGAATGTTGTGCCCCCTCTCTCCCTCTAAGACTTGATTAAGATGGAAACTATATATTTTCCTTTTTCATCCTCTTAACTGGGTCAAGTTTAGATACTGTGACACTATATATTTGATGTCTTTTGACCCAGTTAAGAATATGTTGATCACAACTTCCACTGTCTATACAACCAGATAGATCACATGCTGTAGGAATGGGCTGTATGAGTTTAGAAAATGTTTCTCTTGTTTTTGCAGGGATCTTTTACTTCCAGACGGCAACAGGCTTAGTGCATTCTCAGTAGCAAGCACAGCCATTGCAGCAGCTCAGTGGTCATCCACACAGGTGAGTGTGTAATATTATTTGGCGCAGTCATTGGCGCCCACACATACCAGACTTTTCCGTGCTCCAGTCTGCATTTGTTTTGTTCATTTTCAGTTTTTAGAAACTTTTATAATCTCATGATTGTCATTGCTGCAAGATGTAGTTTAAAGAGTAAAAAATGAAACATAATTATACTGTTTTATTTTAGGCTCAGCAAAGTGGGGATAATTCAGAATATGGATACGCACAAGGGCAAGAGGGTTATGCACCATATGGCCAGGTAATTATTGCTTAGTTTGTGAGTTATCTTTGTGTGTAGTTCATCAGAACACTAATATAACTTGTTTGTCCTCAAAGTACTCACAGGAATATCAGCAGCTATATCAGTCTCAGAATGGAGGAGCAGAGCAGGGAGCAGCTACACCAGCAGAAGGCAGCACCTTGCCAGCCGCAGCCACCACCACAACTGCTGCAGTGGTGTGTCAGAGTCCGCAGCTCTACCAACAGCCTGGATCTCCGGTAAGGGTCGGGTTTTGTTAGTGGTGCATTGTATTTTTTTTTTTTTCTTACTATGTAAAGCTGTTAGCTAAAATATCAGGTCCACAGAGCATAACTATTCCATTGACTAATGAACCTTCTTTACTGACTAATGCTCGTATCTGCTACATCAATTACAAATAATGAAGCGGCTGCCAAAAGTTGTTTTGAGCAACATAACCAGATGTACTAATCTTAGATCTCCTTTCTAGACACAGCCAAGCACTAGTGCTACTGCCAGCACAGCCGCCACAGCATCTGCCACAGCAGAAGACACGCCTGTTTCTCCTAACACAATTGTCCCGGGTGTGAAGTATGGTATGTGCTTTACTTTTCTTAGGAATGTTTCCAACATAGGTGATGGCTGTGTGTAATTTCACTGTTCTCTTGTTTGGCAGCTGTTCCAGACACATCCACGTACCAGTACGATGAATCATCAGGATACTACTATGACCCTCAAACTGGTCTTTACTATGATCCTAATTCTCAGGTACTCTTCTGCCATTGTAATTGCTGATATCCTTTTAATAGATGCATAATTTTTGCGGTGTCAATTACATTTTCTGGAATATTTGTCTCCATAGTATTACTATAACTCTGCAAATCAGCTATATTTGTACTGGTATGGGGAGAAGCAGACATATCTGCCTGCAGTCGACGGAACAGGACAGAACCCAGCACCAACGAATGGAACAGCGACCACCACGCCGAATGGGAAAGAAGGCAAGGAGAAGAAAGAAAAACCAAAAAGCAAAACTGCCCAGCAGGTATTTGACTTGACCAAGCTGTTTTGTAGCCCTCACTCGGATACTGTTCTGTGTCACTCAAGATTTTGTCCTTTTTTCTTCAGATTGCTAAAGATATGGAGCGATGGGCTAAGAGCTTAAATAAACAAAAGGAGAACTTCAAGAACAGTTTCCAGCCCTTGAGTGCCCGTGATGAGGAAAGGAAGGAGTCTGCCGCTGCAGATGCAGGGTTTGCTTTGTTTGAGAAAAAGGTGCATGTTTTACTATAACCCATGTTCTTGCTAGATTTTCCTTGTCAGACCTGATCTAAATGGTTTCCTCTCCCCACAGCAAGGTGCATTGTTGGAGAGGCAGATTCTTCCCGATATGATGATGTTGGTGAACACTGAGGAGGAAAAGCCACCTAAGGTAAGAATGAGACTTGTGAATCTTGTTACTTCTATTTAATCCCTGTACGGTTCAGTGTTTTAATGCCTTTGTTTGTGCAGAGGGCCCTGGTTGCAGCTTACAGTGGTGACAGTGACAATGAAGAAGAATCGGATCGGCTACAGGGAATGCTGGATGAGGAAAAGTTAACAGATTGGAAACAATTGGCGTGCTTACTGTGTCGCAGACAGTTTCCAAACAAAGACGCCCTAACAAGACATCAGCAGTTGTCCGACCTACACAAGGTGAGTCACATTTATTCCATGTTTCCGTATGTACTGGCATACTCCAAAAAGTATTGGCTAATAATCCCACTATTGTCTTACAGCAAAACCTCGATGTTTATAGGAGAACCAGACTCTCCGATCAGGATCTAGAAGCCCTGGAGCTGCGCGAGAGAGAGGTGAGCCTGCAGCTATCGCTTCTCATGAAACTTTTCTGGGTGCATAGTGTGATGCAGCTGGGGAGGAAGGGGTATATAATGAGGCCAGGTTATGAGTGACACAAGAACAGCAGTTTTCATGACCAAATTAAATCCTTGTGAAAATACAGGCTGCAATACAAAGAAAGCATGCGTTGGGGGGGAGAGAGGGATGGGCTGTGTTAAGTAGGTAACGTTCTGCTTGTGGCATAAAATGTATGTGTATTCTGCACCAGAAAATATGTAAAGTGGTTTTTTTACACTTCCCGTTGTCTTAAATGGGCCATAGTTTACTTGTGAACATACATATTAGTGGCATGTTTCTTATTTACACATTTTCTGTGCATCTTTGGCAAGGAAGATACTTTGGGAACCTGGAAGCCGGAACGCAGCAAAATGCGTTTTGTAAACTTCTTATATGAAATTGATCCGTTTACTTCCGAACTGTGCTTTTGAGCCTTTTGTGAGAAAAGCATGTTCCAAATGGTGGTGGATGTTAATTGTGGTTTCCTATCAATCAGGCAAAATACCGAGACCGAGCTGCAGAAAGACGGGAGAAGTACGGCATTCCAGAACCTCCAGAGCCCAAGCGCAAGAAGCAGTATGACACCAGCGTAGTGTAAGTGTCTGAGTGCACTAGAGAATGTTGCTGCCCCCATGAAAGGTGCACCTATTTATTTATCTTTTTTCTCCATTTTATAGAAATTATGAGCAACCAACTAAAGATGGGATAGATACTAGTAATATTGGCAACAAAATGCTGCAAGCGATGGGCTGGAAAGAGGGCTCTGGACTGGGCCGAAAGAGTCAGGGGATTACTGCCCCCATTCAGGTGAGAATGTTTCTTTTTTGTTGTTATGTGAAATACTACCCCAGTAATCAGAGGTGTTTGGAATATCATGTGTACACCTTGACCTCACTACATGGAGTCTTGTGTACACGTTGATCGCAGACATGCTGCACACAACCTTCCTATCATGTTTTCGGTTTAAAGGGGTTTTGACACTTTGCAAAATCCCTTCTGAGGCCAACTCGCTGTGGGATGACTGCGCATGTGCTGCTGTTCCCCGGTCATGTTTATAGGAGCTACAAATATATCTGAGCACAGCCTCTCAGCTATATTTGGAACTCCCATAGAAAAGAATGGGGGGAACTACGCAAGTGCAGCCATCACCCAGTTTTCCTAGGCTGGCTCATAGCAAGCTGCAACCTACAAGCTGACCTCCGAAGCGATATAGTGAAGTGGCAAACACCGTTTTATGAATAGAGATGCTATCGGGTGTCTTAACGGGTTGCTGACTATTTTCAGTTTTTACTTATATATTGCTGTTCTAGAGATTTATTTTATATATATATTGGTCCCTTTCCTCATTGGGGCTCACAATCCCTAATTAACCTCCCGGCATATGGGAGAACATATAAGTTACTTGCAGATGTTGTCCATGGAGCGATCTGTACCTGAGTCCCCAGCACAACGAGGCAGCAGTGCTAACCACTGAGTCACAATGCTGTTTGGTTGTCTTTTCCTGTTCTCGCTGGCTGTGCAGAGGTTCCCCCTTCCCAGGAATCCATGTGAGTGCAGCAGTCGCCCCTTTCTTCTTTCTGGGTAGTAACTGTCACATTTGTTTGCAGGCGCAGGTCAGGATGAGAGGCGCAGGGCTGGGAGCGAAAGGGAGCTCCTATGGAGTCAACACATCGGATTCTTACAAAGAAGCCGTCAGGAAAGCCATGTTTGCACGGTTTACAGAGATGGAATGAATGCACAATCAATATGAACTTTTCCCTCTAGGGGGCAGTGGTGGTCAATGGAACACGCAGGACAGAGCCCGTCCGCACAGCATTGACGTGGAGCGTTCCCTGTAAATATGTATCATAGATGATTGTACAGTGTAAATATGTTTTTGTTGTGTGACCTGTGTCCTCAGAGGCTCATTGCTGACACAATCCTGTCAACCCTTTCTACAGGTTTCAATTTGTACATTTTTTTTTTCCCCAAAGAAATAAATTTTGGAGCAAAATCCTATTTCTTTGTTCACTGTGTTGTGTCCTGATACTGCAACATGGTCACCAGAGGGCAGCATTACCTCTTTAAGTTTAGCAGCTCAGTAACAGAATTACTGTCAGGAGATGCTGCAAGAAGTTCTGGCTGGGAGCGGGGAACAGCTCATTGGACTGGACCAAGCTTCTTTCTCCTATATCGGAGGTTTTAAAATTGCAGAGAACATTACACTGGTAAAAGAAGCAATGGAGATGCTAATAGCAACCAATGGGATCACAGCTCATCTCTTGTATGGCAGCTTGTTAAATAGGTGCCCTAGTATCTGACGGTTCATTGTGTGACAGATCCAGCTTTTTCTTCCCTCCACTCAGATGGATGTGGAATAGCAATAGTAATCCTGTTGATGACATTTGCCCTAAAAAGCAGTGTCTGGACTCTCTTCCTGTGATCCCATTGTAATAAAATGCAGTAAAGCAAACGTATCTGCTGTAAAATCCTCTCAAAAAGTAAAGCTCAAGGTTAGAGCACCAGCAAACACAGGTGGCACATACCCGAGACAAAGGTTTGCTTCAGGTTCCCGTTTTCTGTTCAGGCTGTGGGCAGTGATTGACATATCAGCTCCGCGATTCCTGACTGAGCCCTAGATGGACATTGCTAATACAAGGGTCCAAATGGCATGGCAAAAGGTTACAGCGCTCTAAAGGGTTATGCTAAGTTCACATGGGGGAATTTCAGCGTGCATTTCGCGCCGTATTTGCACTCTAATACGAGCGAGATGCGTGAGGAAATTACGGAAATCCATAGTTCTCATGGGGGGAGGAGGGGGGGAGCAGTCTGCCGGCCCCATAGAAATGCATTACGGCGCATAGGCGCCGTGAATAAATGACGTCAATTATCTCCCAACGCCTACAATACAATCGAATTGTATACGCGGGGAGAGGAGGCTTGATCCATAGTTCTGAGAACTGTGGATTACCGTAATGATGGGGTCGCATTTCGCTTGCATGAGAGTGCAGTACGCTCTTAATATGTGGCGAAATGCGCCCCAAAATAAGCCGTGTGAACGTAGCCTAAGGTTACATTCACACGTCGTAATTGTGGGACATACAGTAGGGCCACAATTACGCCAGGCGATTTGGGAGTCATGCTGATACACGCGTACCTGCCGTTACTTGCAGTGTGTATTCACGCAAATAATTGACGTCGCATCTCCCCGCGCGTACAATACGATCGTATTGTACACCCGGGGAGAGGAGGGGTAATCCATAGTTCTCTATGAGAACTGTGGATTACCATAATTTCGGCGCACATCTCGCTCGTATTAGAGCACAAATACGATATGATATATACGCCGAAATTCCCTCGTGAACATAGCCTAAAAATCAAAATGTTCATTGTTATTTTGTTAGTATTTGATAAATCCACCATTTGGCTTTCAACACTGCCTGAATCATTCTGGGCTCTGGATCAGGTTCACGTGTATCTCAACTGAAATCTGATCCCGGTCTCTTCTACATGTTCCCAATGTTGGTGCAGACTGGACTTGGGTACGAATACAGCTTTTACTGAACTCTACCTACAAGTGTTCGATTGGGTTGAGATCTGGGGACACTGGTGGCCAATACAGCAACTCTACTTTATCATTATTATCGTTGAATCATTTCTTTGCCAAACTCACTGTATGCCTTGGGTCGTTGTCCTGCTGGAACACTCTGTTGTCCTTTTCATACCCATAGTACTTGTGTATACTAAGTAGCTCATCTTGTAGGATACTCGCATTGAGATCGACATCGATCCTGGTCAAGTAATGGCTGTGAAACGCCCCCATATCATCAGGCTCCCTCCACCAAACCTGACAATGCCTTCAATTTCTCAATCAGTTAGCCCTCTTTTATCTTGATTCTTCCAAACCCACTTGCCCCCATCAGAGCCCGGTCTATTGACTTTCATCTCATCGCTCCAAATCGCCTGTTTCCAATCTTCCATTTTTCATACTTTTTTGCAAACTTGAACCAGCGCTGCTTATGACCAGATGGAAGTCAAGACCTCTTCACCTTTTTTTGGGCCATCATTCCAGACCTGTGTAATGCTTGGTGCTTGCATGGACATCTGTCATGGACTTTTTACGAAGCATTCGAGCCGCCTCCACTGCAATGTCTGTCGTGATAGAACTGATCGACCTTGTGATGAGCCAACGTGCTGACTCCGATATTTTGCCTGGATGTCCACATCTTGGCTTTGTATGGATGGATGGACGGACCTCGTATCATATTCTTCCCGCTGTCATGACTTCACATGATGCTGTTTGACAATTTTCTTGATCGCTATTCATGAGCTGGATGATGCAGGTTCTCTTTTCTTGCGAAATCTTCAGGGCTGCTCCTCGATTCGAACCAGTGACCTTTTGCTTGGAAATCAACCTGATAACACACTAAGCTATTAGGGAATGTGAGTGTAATTTGTAATACACAAGAAAAAAAAGATTGTAACAAAACAGTAACATTACAAAAATCTGCATAACTAAGTATATGCTAGGATAGCCAAGATATTTTTTTTATAAAATGTTGGCAGTTTCGCATTCAAAGCTGTAGTGGATGGTGAGATATGGAGCCTGAATGTCAAAAGATCAAAACATTGTTACCCTTTTGCTTGTCGGTGTAAAATATATTGGATACAATTTAAGAACACAATTTGAGTAAATTGTAAATACGCAAAATGCTCTACAGTAAGTGGGGGGAAAAAAACTATTTTCAACAAAAACATAGCGAATAACATTTGTGGAGTCAATGAATTTGTTCTGAGAAATAGTATCGCCTCCATCAGATCCTGCATAGATGACCTCACATCTGATCTCATTATTTCCAGGCTAGAGAACATTCTCTCTACACTAACTTGATGGCAAAGAGGTGAGCACAGGGGCAACATCTCTAACAATGTCGGGGTATAAGGAATTGCCTCATGCAGTCAGTTTTGATGAACAGTTGAACTCTTCTACTTTTTTGAGAACCAGTAAAAAATGTTTGCTGAAATCTGGTCAATCTGTTTGTTATGGGAGCGGAATCTTTTGCCTGCTCCATGTCATCCAAATAAGATTCAAAATTAAACTCCTCAGGTGATGAGGCTGAAGATATGGGAGCAGTATCACTGACAAGACCCAATTCCGCTTGCTCTTGGCACTGCATTGAACTAACTGGACCAATGTATTATATATTTTGTGAGTCGGAGTCCATTAATTTTATAACGACTCCGTCTCCACCAAAATGGTCACGGACTCCACAGCCCTGCTAATGTGGAAGTGGGCAGGGCCAGCTTTCATTGTAACAGCCAGCAGCTGCTCCTTCCAAAGCAAATTATAATATATAAAAATGGTGAGGTCAGCGCTGGAGACTTATTCATTCATATAGCACTGACCTATTCTGCAGCGGTGTACAGACGGGGGGTGGTCATTCACATCCTTTCCTGGCCCCAATGCAGCTCATGGCCTAAATTCCACATTAACCTATGTTTTTGAAGTGTGGGAGAGGAAACCCATACACACTCCTTGCAGATGTAGTGACTTTAACCCTGCACTACAGTGCTGAAAGGCAACAATGCTAATCAATGAGAGAGGCTAATACACAAGACGTGGGGTGCACAGCGGGTTTTATTTTTGTGATTTGGAACACAACATAATCATCGACATCCAGTAGATCACATGAACCAAGTTTCACTGAATGTTCACAGTAGCCGCCGTGACCGATCAATCACATTAACCAGACCGTCTCAAGCGACCATCATGTAACACGTTCAGACTCACTGGCCAGTGTGATAGCTGCTTACCCTGCTATGTCTGATCCCTGCTTAAAGCTTCTTTGAGTGTGCCACCTCCCTACCTACAGGGCAATAAATGAGTGGACATTTAACTGCACAAGTGGAGTGCACTGTAGAACAGACATGGCCTCTGCGCAGGTGAAAGCTGTAATTGACATATTCCCGAAGTGACCGCTACAGGACAAATCTAGTACTAACAAGCGGCCGTTTTATTGTACTTTACGTATACAAGCTTAGTCTGCCACAGAAGGAGGTGCTTTTAGCATCTTCCTCTCTGACTCATTGCTCTCTTATCGCCCTGCAGTAAAGTGTAGAAGCCGGAGACTGTTTAGGCCGGGCAACACGTTATATTCCTGCGTGCTTTGTTTGAATGCAGGTGGTAGACCAAGCTTTTGTGTTCCACACAGAAAGTATATACCACCGGAAAATAGAGGAGACGAGTCCACATAGGACTATCCAGCAGTCTACCTTTTTTTGCCTGATATCCTGACAGATACCTCGAAGGTAGGCAATAATGTAGTGTGAACCCAGCATAATGTGGAGCGCTGGAAATCAAAAAAGAAAGCATGTGTTTTTTTTAATTGCTTCCGCTTTTAAAGAAGTTGAAAAACACAACAAAATGCAATGTATGAGCGCAGCCTATATGTCACATACACTACTCACAGAATGTTAGGGATATTCGGCTTTTGCTTGAAATTTCAGGTTGAACATAACATTTCTTGAAAAAAAAAAACGGGATTTTTGTACTTACCGTAAAATCCTTTTCTCGTCCAATTCATTGGGGGACACAGCACCTTGGGTATAGGCCGTTGCCTTCGGAGGCGGACACTAGGCGGAACAAACGTGTTAGTCCCGCCCCGACTGCCTATATCCCTCCTGCTGACGCCAGGCTGATCAGTTGGTACAAAAGCCGTGGCCGATAGGAGGAACAAAAGAGAACCTCAATTCCCTGGCGACAAAAACGAGGGCGGGACCTGTGTCCCCCAATGAATTGGACGAGAAAAGGATTTTACGGTAAGTACAAAAATCCCGTTTTCTCGCCAATCATTCATTGGGGGACACAGCACCTTGGGATGTCCAAAAGCAGTCCCAGAGGGTGGGCAACTAGAAAACTTCATCAGCAGTGACAAGCATCAGCCCACTGCTAACTGAAGTACCTACGGCCGAGAGCTGCAGCAGCCGAGGCCAAGGCATGAGTCGGGTAGAACTTAGATGGAGTATGGGCCGAAGCCCAGGTGACAGCTTTGTCAACCTGCAAAAGCCGAGGCTTGAAGCCGCGCCAACCAGGCGGCCCCAACTGCTCGTGGGGAGCGAGCCGTGACCTGCGTAACTATGGACCAGATCCGGCTGGCAACGGCGGCCTAGAAGCCGCTAGGCCCCTGCAAGGACCCTCGAGGCTGACCCAAGAGGGCTGTGCGCACCTAAAGGATCCAAAACAGAGAGGTAGAACCGAACGGCCCTGACCATGCCTACCCAACGTAACAATCGTCCTCAAAGATGAGAGGACGAGGGGCAAAAGAGAGCAGAACTATGTTTTCATCGATATGAAACGATGAAACCATCCTAGGGAAACATAACGGAACAAGACACAGAGTATGCTTGTCCTTCCGCAGACCCCAGAGATAGAGCTGCCCCTAGAGACACCTGGTGGCTAGAAGTGATGGCCACCCGGGAGGCCACCTTCCATAAAAGTAAACACAGGGAAACTTCCCGTGGAGGCCCGAACGGTGCAGACTGATTTCCCAAACAGGCATTGCATTCCACAGTTCGAAAGCTTACGAACCCGAGGGACCTAACGCATGACCCCCTGCAATAAAAAAACCTTAACTGTGAGCAGGGGCCAGCTTGCGCTGCACAGAATTGGCGAACCGAACTCTGCCCTTTCAAGTGGGAAAGGAAGAGCCGAGCACCTGACCAGACGGTGGAAAAACGGCACCCATGGAGCCAAAGGGTGAAAGTCTCTGGGCAACAGACCCCGGGTGATCTAGGGTTGCAGTCGCAACAGCCCTGCTGTAAAACCTGCACCGCGGTACCGTGGGTTGAGGCAGAGGGCCCTACGACAGAAAGCCTGGGTGTAAAGGAAAATGGTCAAGAACCATTTGCCAATCGGGGCCGAGTACCGCGTACCTAGACCTGTGGCCCTAATCCTAAGGTGGAGGGCCCAGCTGGTATCCTCTCGGACTCGAGGCACTTGAGCTCTCGAGGAAGAAGGGCCCCGGGTTAAAAAAGATGGGAGAGACCAACCTGCCCCAAGGCAGGACCAGCAAGTCCACTGCCAGCGTCAAGGGGTTCCTGGCCCTGGCCATATAACTCGGGCGCTAGGGATTGAGGCGAGACACCACCATGTCGACGTCTCGCGTACCTCACCTCCGGCAAGGAAGGCGAAGCACTCCCGACAGATGATTGGCCAAGCTGGTTTTCCACAATCGTGGTGGTGTTGGAGCGAACCCGAACTGGGTACCCCCGGATGAGAGGGGAACCCAATGCGAGAGCGCTTAAGGAAATCGTTTGGGGTTCCAGCACAGACATCTGACGACTGGCTTCCCCAGGTGCCTAGAGAAACTGCATCATCCGGGAGCGAGGCTCCACCCCGAAATGCTGGCGTCTGTGGTGATGACCAGCCATTGCGGGGACAGAAATTACCTCTCCTGATGTAATACCGGGAAGCTGAGCACCAGCCCAGGTCGAGGTGAGCCTGGGGTGGCAGGCGCACTGCTGAGACCAAGGACATTGGAGACCTGCATTACTGAGGCAGGATTGCCCGCTGCAGGGAATGAGCAAAGGAGCTGCGCAAAGGACCACGGAGGCGGTCCTCAAGCTGTCGAACCCTCGCATGCAACACTAAAGAATATGCCAGGTGCGATACAGAGATAGGGGCACGATTAAGTGCCGCAGCTTCCAGGTGGGAGAGACCCCTCTGAAACCTGATTGAGCATAAGTCATCCCTCGACGTTCCATCCCTGGAATCAGACTGGGATTGCTGCCAATTACCCAAACCAGCCAAAGCGCGCTGCAACTTCAGGGAATCCTGACGCTGACCCGGCAGGCGCATCTGAGGTGGGATCAAACCTCTGATGTGAAGGATCATCATTGGGGGTGGCAAGAGCTACATGAGGACCCTTGGTGCAGCTGCGAGGCCGGACAGCAGAGCTCTGAACAGAGCAATGTTGAGAGCCTACTGTGAACACGCAGGAACCGCTGATAGACCTGAGGCATAGGGACTGAAAACAACCTGATGTCCCTAGCAGCTGACAAAAATCTCTGTGCTCCCGAGAGGCTACCGCCGACCAGAGCGACTCCAATGGCAACCGGGCCCAAACGCATACTGGTTGAGCACTTTAAGGACCGACATTGGCCCTAGTGAGCTGCTCTTCGTGCGAACTCTAAAGGATATGAATAAAAACCCTGAAGGAACGCTCAGCCTCGGAGGCCGGCATAATCCCTCCTCGCCGGAGGAGAGTGCGGATTGTCAGCGGGAAACCGACGCCAGAGCCGCGGAGACAGGTGCAACCGTGCTGGGGAAACCAAACAAAGTGAGTCTTGAAGTGGAGACCCAGCGAAACCAGGTACCACTGACCTGAACCTGCCAGATCCCCGGAACAGGAGGAAATGCCCCCACCCCAAAAAGGATTCTCGGGTGGGGGCCGGCTCCTCAGCCCAAGCGCTAGTTGGGCAAAAGGCGCTTGCGCGTTCTGAGAGACAATTAAGTGAATGCCGCTGCACCGGCTGGCCCTGAGGGGGGAGCATACCACAACCCTCTGTGGCTCCAGAAAAACGCTTACCGCAGGTGAGCGGAAGCGCAACCAATAACTCCTTGGCGGCTGCAACCCCGCCAAAATTCTAGCTGCAGGGGACGGCGAGCGGCCATTGCATTGGCCGACGCTCTAGCCATAAAACGGGTTGACACCAGTGAGGCTTTACTGGGACCGCAGAAACTCTGAGAACTGGGAAGCGGGATTCCACAACCTCCTGTGGAAGCTCCCAGCCGATAGCCGCTGCTGCAGCTGATACGGCCAGACCATGCAGGCTGAACTGCGGAGAAGCAAGCGCAGGTCACAGGGATGCCCCGGCCGCCCCCAAGGCGGACTTACAACAACCCGTGAGGGCGCCTGTCTGTGCCGTCACCAAGGACCGCCGCGTCCACGACAGGGATGTCCATAGACTACTTGAGCCGGGTGACTGGGGGGTCCCCTGATGGGACCACCGACTACTATGACCCTGATCCTCCGGGAAAAGGCGAAGAGACTTAAGTCGTCTGGTAGGAAACAAACGCCTGACCGGATGTTGCCACTTCCTGGCAAACAGTTCTCAATTTCAGGCGTGCAGGGAACACCAAACGCTGTCGCCTGCCGCCCTTAAGGGAGACCTCCTCCTGGGAGGCTGAGACATCCTCACTCTTAACATGAAGGGAGTCTCTGACAGCTCTAATGAGGGCTTGGACCGCCGCTGTCATCCTATTAACCCTGTCTGGCCCAGAGCCAGAGACAGGGTAGTCTCACACAGAGGCCGTATATAGGCCCGCATTTTTGCTGGCTACGGGCTTGGCCCGCTGCTGCCACACCATCAACCCTGTCTTGCCCAACGTCAGGGCCAGGGGAGACTCCAGAAGGGGCCATATTCAGGCCTGGAGCTTTCACATCCGCTTCAAATAGCCCGGCTCAGGGCTTGGACCGCTGTTGCCGCATCATCAACCCTGTCTGGCCAAAGCCAGGGACAGGGGAGTCTCCAACAGAGGCCGTATCAAGGCCTGGAGCTTACTCATGCGTCCCCAATAGCCCGGCTAAGGGCTTGGACCGCTGCTGCCACATCATCATCTCTGTCTGGCTCAGAGTCAGAATCACAGGAGTCCCCACTTGAAGAAGCCGTATCCAGGCATGGAGCTTCTATCTCCGACCACCGTTTGATGGGAGAGAGCTCAGGCGATAACGAGGCAGAGAGAACTCTAACCCTCTTACGCTAACACTCCGTACGGGCTGCACCGGGTGCTGGACCCTGGGAGGTGCGAGGCTGGGCAGCGAGCAGCGACGGCATGTGCCCTATTTCCAAAACCGTAACCTGGGGTACCCTGTACAGGGTGGCCACAGCTAGTGAGCGAGGGACCTAGCCCATTATGGACCCCTGGCAGGAGGCGCAGCGGATGGGAGCGGAGCAGCGCAAAGGGCACAAAGTGCACCGGGGCTAGCCACCCAGACTATGCTGTGGCAATGGGCGCCGGCGAAGCAAGTCGCCACTGTTTTGGGCACGGGCGCTTTAAAACATTTAGCCCTGAGAAGGGACATGGCTGCAAAGCGCGGGGGCAGGGATGGATGGCCCACAGGGGGTTAACGTACCATCCCAAGACGCTGTGTCTCCCTCAGCAATCAGGAGAAGCCAGGGCGCTGAACGCCGCAAAAACGGCCAGGGAGGGGCCCGGACGACGCCGGCTCAGGGCCGGGAGAGGGCGCGGCCTAGTTGCGGCCTAAGCCTCCAGAAGCCGGGGGCTTAATTTGAACGCGCGGCCCGCGTGCGGCCCGCGGCGCGACCACCGCAGCGGCACCGGAACGCCGCAGGAGCTGGTAAGGGAAACCTGCAGCACCTGAGAGGCCCATCTCACCCCCAGCAGCCAGCGCCAGAGCCACAACCCGCGGTACCGCCGCGGCACTGCATGGCTGCCCAAACGCCAGTACCGCGCGGCCACCTGTCCTGCTGTCCTAGGGCAGCTATAGTATGGGGGAAACATGCCCCCCCCCATCACTGGGACCCCCAGCGTGGCCGAGAAAAACGCCGCCGGGGCCAAACCCCCTAAAACAGATGCTGCCGCAGCGGACCAACATGTCACGCTGCCAGTGCCGGCACTGGCCAAGGGGAGGGAACGTACCCCTTGGGCGCCCCCCAACAGTGAAATAGGGCAACACCGGGAGGCCGCAGGAAAACGGAATTCCTGCGGCAACCCAAAACACATTTAAAAGTAAAAAATCCCCAACTACCCCCAAAACGGAGGAGGTCGGGGTACTCACCAATCCGATGTCTTCAGACGTCGCGGCATCACCCTTTTTGGTACCATAACACACAACGGTGAGGTTACCGGAATCCAAAAAAGGCCGCGGAGGCGGCAGATGGGGACGGGTGAGCGGCGGGGAGGAAGACCAGCCATATAGCACTGACTGGGTTCCTATTGCCCTCAGGGGGGACAGCGTCACGGTGCAATTACGCGTTGACGGCCCCACTGATAGGTGAGAGCCAGGGGCTCGATCACCTTCCTCCAGGTGAGAGCCGAGTGCTCAATCACCCTCCCAGGTGAGAGCCGCGAACCGGGGGGACCCGGGCGCTCAATCACCTTTCTCCAGGCGAGAGCCATGCGCTCAATCACCTTCCTCCAGGACGAGAGCCGTGTGCTCAATCACCTTCCTCCAGATGAGAGCTGTGTGCTCAATCACCTTCCTCCAGATGAGAGCTGTGTGCTCAATCACCTTCCTCCAGATGAGAGCTGTGTGCTCAATCACCTTCCTCCAGGTGAGAGCTGGGTGCTCAATCACCTTCCTCCAGGTGAGAGCCGTGTGCTCAATCACCTTCCTCCAGGTGAGAGCCGTGTGCTCAATCACCTTCCTCAGTGAGAGCGTGTGTCAATCACTTCCGCAAAGGAAAAAAAACAAAAAACAACAAACTCTGCAGAGCTGCAGAGCAGCGTCTGCCTCCTACAGACACTAGGCTGAAAACTGATCAGCCTGGCGTCAGCAGGAGGGATATAGGCAGTCGGGGCCGGACTAACACGTTTGTTCCGCGTAGTGTCCGCCTCCGAAGGCAACGGCCTATACCCAAGGTACTGTGTCCCCCAATGAATGATTGGCGAGAACATTTTTTAAATAAGACCATATCTGAACTGTAGAATGCACATGTCCAACTGTTCAATGTTTCAGTACTTTTTGTACACTTTGCTGATTTTTAACAAGGAGCTTAAAGGGGTTTTGCCACGATGTAATGTAGATGTGGGATCCTCCAAAATGGGTATTTAATTACTTTCTAAATATATGTGATTTACAAAAAGTGAAGCCTGTGAGAGCTACAGCATTGCTCAGTCGCCCTTAGTTTCCTTACAGTTTACATTAGACACGACCAGGACACTGACAGGAGCTGATCTGGCCGCGCTTGCATGTTTGCACTTCTTATCTGATGACAGCAAACATGAAGGAGCTTGCAAGGGGCTGGGGAGAAAGTGCAGTGTATGAGGTTGTCTGCTGTATTGAGAATCCACTGATTGTAATGTAATTATTTGAGTAAACATTGCAGACGCTCCCTTCTTCCTCGATCTCTGCTCACCCCCCTCCCTCTCACCCCTGCAGCTGTTCATGAGGCTGCAGGCTTTGTTTATATTCTCTCCTTAAAAGATACGAGGTAAGGAACTCACTTTGTGACAAAATCTCTTTAATGGCAAAATTCCCAACAGGTGTTTGATCCCTGAATCGCCCAATAAATTTAGAGGATCAATTTGAATTGCAATTTAAACAGTCCTCCTCCTCATGCTGTTCACATTTTGACATCATGAGACCAAGACAACACTTTACAATTGATCAACAGTATCATGCCATTGCAAAGCTTCAGCAGAATGCTCTCAGACGGAAGTGGCCACTGAGTTAAAGAGTGTCCCAGAATGTCATCAGCAGGTTGCAATAGAGATACCAAGAGACTGGAAGAGTCACAGAAGTGGACGTCCTTTGGCTGTATCACACACTGATGACCGCTTCATTGTAAACAATGCCCGGCTGAACTGGATGATAAATGCCACACAACTCCAGGTACGTTTAAGGGAGGTGAGAGGCACTAAGTGTCACGTCAGACCATTTATAACTGTTTACATCTGCGTGGTCTGCGTAATAGACAACCAGCAAGGCTATCTGACCAGTTCCTGACCTGGCTGATTCATGGCGCTCTCCTTGAAGCCTCCAGAATCATTGTCAGCCATTATTTCCGCTCAGAGTGAATAGACTTTTAAAACTACAGAGCACTGAGGACCACTGGTTCCTTGTCCAGCGTAGATGCTCCCTGACCCATGCAAGATGGTGGTATGGTCATGTACCCTTGCCGGTCATCTGGCACGCAGACCACATGTAAATGGTTACGAATGGTCTGACGTGACACTTAGGTGCCTCTCACCTCCATTACAGGAAATGTGTCATCAAAAATGGACTTATTTTTTAACTCATGTTTTTATGTTAAACACATTTTTTAAGAATTTTTGGTTATATTTTTTTACATTTTCCAAATCACTTTCAATATTTTTTAAAAAATTCTTAAGTCCTGCACTTTTCACACTTACTGATCTTTAAAGAGAGATTTTCAGTAGTCTGCTCATAATCAGTACAAGCGGGGTCAAATTGAAAGGGGACACCAATGTGAATAGATAACGCATAGTTCCACCAGTGACAATAGGAGATGTCACAGATCACCCTCTCCTCCTTCCTGCACATTGACTTCTTCCCAGGTAACAGAGCATGCCTAGAAAACTCCTATAGAAGTCAATGGGACTGAGTCAGTCTTAAAGGGGTTTTATTGTTTGAACTGTTCGTGCTCTTGAGCTGATTCGATGAGATTGAATTTGAAATCCAGGGGCGAGTCTCTCCTCTCAGCAGGTGTCTCTCCTCTCAGCAGGCGTGTCTCTCCTGCCAGGAGGTGTGTCTCCCCTCACTGAAGCTGTGACATCATCATTCTGTGTGAGGCAGGGGAAGCAGAAGGATGTCTGGAGAGAAGAGATCTGCAGACTCCTGCATGCTTCTCATGTGTCTGCAATAGTTTCAAGCTTCAGGCACCCACAAGCTCCTTACTGGGCTATAACCAGTTATACCCACAGCTGAACAGGATGAAACACATAGTGAGGAAGCACACAGCCCCCCCCTCCTCCCCCTGTTTACCATTACAGGAGACTGTTGTGACTGGCGGTATATGGAGAATACACACTTGCCCTCCCTCCCTCAGATTATTACGCCAGAAGACTTGTGGTAATAGTGGAGGGAACAGAGGATGTAACACTGTTTTTTATATAAGGAGATACTTGACTAAACAAGCCATAATTGCCCAGATCATTCACCCTAGAGCTGGGAGATGAGTATACCAAGACAGCAGCCCATGGTTTTTACATTTCGGTTTTAACAGCTCAGAGGGGAGATAAACAAAGAGTGTGCAGCAGCCAATCACAGCGCAGGGGGCCGTGTCCGGGGCTATTCCTGGCTGGGGTGCGTAACCCAACAGGCTGAATGAAATGTCAGCCAGCCAATAACATTACATGGGGCGTGTCTAGGGGGTGGGATCTGACGGGTGTGTCCCAATTAGCCAATCACATAAAAGGGGCGAGTCCGACTACAGCAGTGAATAGAATACAGATTTACAGAAAAGCTCATATCTGCTAAACCAAGATGACCTGAGGTACATGCACCAAATTACAAAAGTGCTTATTTTTTACTGTGCACATAATCTGAGACATGATCTTTGTAGTGATACAACCCCTTTAAGGCTCCTATGTACATGAACCTGATGTAAAGCATTTCTCTAAATACTGCTAAAAGCAGTGCAGACAAGAAAGCTGTCCACACAATCACATACAAACAACTTAATAGAGAAATCTACAATCCAAGAATAAAAACGGATAAGAAGAAAAGAATCTTATGGATTAGTGTCTTGCTTTAATAAGTAAAAAAAAATTAATTGGTGACAGATTCCCTTTAAATGTGCCTGGAGTTGTGTGGCATTCATCATCCGGTTCCACACGGCATTGTTTACAATGAAGCGGTCATCAGTGTGTGATGGACCAAAGGATGTCCCACATATTGTTTTTCTGATACTCTCCTAGTCTCTCTGTATCTCTGGTGCAACCCGGTGATGGCACTCTGTGACACTCTAAGCTCAGTGGCCAATTCGGTCTGAGAGCATTCTGCTTGAAGCCTCACAATGGCAAAGTACCATTGATTATTATTATTATTATTAGTTATTTATTTTAAAGCGCTATTGGTTCCATGGCACTGTACATTCAATGGGGTTTACATAAAAAACGTAAACAGTACAAAGATAACGAAAAGACTTACAACTGGACAACAGAGGTAGACGAGAACCCAGCCCGCGAAGCTTACAATCTACAAGAAGGAGCAGAAAAAGGGGTGTGTAGTAAAGTGGCAGCAGGTTTAATTGAGATATAGGCATCGAAGAAATGGGTTTTTTTTTAGGTTGCTTTTGAACCTGGTGAAGGTAGAGAAGTCTGATGTGTTGAGGCAGTAAGTTCCCCGAGAATGGGGGGAAGCACGAGAAATCTTGGAGACGGTTTGTGTTGAGGAGCTGAAAAGGGGAGAGCAGAGTAGGAAGGTCCTGTGAGGAGCGAGATTGCGTGAGGGGAGATATTTGGAAATTTAAGCAGAGATGTATGAGGGAGAAGTTAGGAGAGCCTTGTAGGTCATGTTAGTAACTTGAAGTGAATCGCTGGGCAATGGAAAGCAAGTCGAAGGATTGGCAGAGGGGAGAGGCAGAGAGTAGCCGAGGAGACAGGTAGAATTAGATGGGCAGCAAGTAAGAGATGGCTTGGAGGGGACGAGGGTGCTAGATGGAGGCCACAAGAAGGATGTTGCCAATAGTCCTAGGCGGATATGACAAGGGCATGTATCAGCATATTTTGATGTGTCGAAGTTGAGGAATGAGCAGATCGATGATATTTTTTATCAGGTGGAGGCGGCAGGCAGAGGATGAGGCTTTGGATGTGGGTTTTGAAAACAGAGAGGAGTTTGAAGATTACCCAAGGCAGCGACTAGTGGACCGGTGAGAAGTTGTACATAAGCCGTTGACAGTGATAGAGAGATCAAGTGGAGGGATGGAGGGTGACTGTGGAAAGATGATGAATTCTGTTTTCTCCACATTTAGTTTTAGGAGATGGAAAGAGGAAATGGACTATAGAGAGTCTGGGATCCGGGAGAGAAGAGAGGTGACATCTGGGCCGGAGATGTAGAGTTGGGTATCGTCAGCATACAGGTGGTACGAAAGAGCCTGTGAGCTATGTGAGATTGACCCAGACCAAGGTGTAGTATAGAAAAGAGTAAAGGACCCAACAGACCCCTTGGGTGACACAAAAGAGAGTGGCCGGAGGTGGAGGGGTTTGAAGCGAGAATGAGAGACGCTGAATGTCCCCGATCAGAAAAAAGAGGTAAGAGGATATCCAGGAAAGAGCCAATCTGTGATGCCGAGGAGGAGAGATTTGTATGAGGAGTGTGATGGGGTCGACAGTGTCAAAGAGCAGAGGACAGATCTAAAGGAGGAAGCACAGAGTAATGCAATTAGGCTTTAGCATTTCACGTAGTCCATTGGTGACCTTGATTAGGCGGTTTTGGTCGAGGTGTGGGGTCCGGAAACCATATTGTAGTGGGTCAAGAAGAGAGTTTTTTAACAATTGTAAGGTGTTGTCTTGGTCTCATGATGTTCAAAGTGTGAAACAGCAATGATAAAGAGGCTGTTTAAAATCAGCAATTTCAAATTGATCCTCTAAATTTATTGGGCGATTCAGGGATCAAACACCTGTTGGGAATTTTGCTATTAAAAGGGTAGTCCCGTTAGAGAAATTCTCTTTGCCCGCCAGTCATTGCTAGGTGCAATCCGGCCCTGCATTTGAATGTGCACACACTCTGCTATACTCGGAACTCCCATAGAAGTGAATGAAGAGGACAGCGCTAGCACCTAGCAACAAGTGGCCGGCGAAGAAAATTTTTCATAACGGGACTACCCCCTAATTTTTTTTCAGAGCCGCGGGTTTGTACAAAAGTTTGGAAACACGAACAGAGGACACGTGCATCCAGTTAAGAGATGGTCCATTTTTTTTTTTTAAAAAAAAAAATTAAACATTTTGGGGAAACATGTTAAAATTTTGCAGTTAACCGCCAAATTTCATGCGCCTAACAGTTCAGAATGCCCTATTTTAACCTGCTCTACAGGGGGTATAAATGGTGCTCCAGCGCTCGGGCACAGTTGGGGCTCAGGAAACCCACTTTAAATGTTATACCGTTGCAGCTGTAATGCCCAGAAAAGCGTAGCAAAGCTAAAAAATGTAGCTTCGTAGGGTTTTCTATTTCCCCACCCCCGCATCCCCTACAGGTGGGGGCCATTAAAAAACACCGCAGGGGCATATAATGCCCCGAGAGTGCGTGGGGAGGTTTAAAATGTATGAAGGGGGCTGCCCTAACGGGCTCAAAAGACCCATATATCTGGCGCAGCCCTGTTCAACTTTTTCCCCTTTTATGTTCATCCTGAAATAGAACCAAAAGCCAAAATCCCTAATTTTTTTTGTGACTAAATTTTCTCCATGTAAAGCCCGAGAGACACTTAAATTTCAAAGCTAATACCTCCTCTTTAAAACCCGAAATTTATATCAGTTTGGGGCCCGTGAGGGTTTATTGTCTTTTTGTGGGTTTGGTTATTGCCCGGGGGGTGCCCCGATGACCAGTGACATCGGTTGTTGCAACGCTTCCTCACGGGGGATTGGGGGGGCTTCCAGCTATCCTGCAATTCTCATTTTGAAGATCATTGTTTAGGCTAAAAACATTTCTGGCCAGCTAAATTTGTTATAGTGCACAAGTGTACACAGGGGTGTAACTAGAAGTCATAGCAAAATGCACAAAATACACATTATTATGACCGCCAGGTAACGTCCAGAGTTACCTCCATTTGCAGCATGGAAGCAGCAAAATAAGCTGGGAGTGACTCAATAAAGTCCTGGTACAGGATGATCAGGGTGGTCCCACAAATGCTCAATTGGGCTTTAATCTGGTGGAAATAGTACTTGGCCATGCTCCTCCAACCAATGTCAGACATTTCTAGCTGTGTCACATCACATTGCTGGAAGATCCCACCCACCCTAGGTAAGACATGAATGGGTGTATATGAACTGCAAAGATGGATTTATGCCTTCCACATAGATCCTTTTACCAAACCATAATGCTGCCACCACCGCTTGATTTTCTTCCAGACGGGTTTGCAGGGTGTTTGTTCTTGATTTTTCTTGTTGACCGCAAGTCATCTATTTGAAGAAAAAAAAATGGATCATCAAAAAGGGCAAATTAGCCGATAAGCAGGAGTCCAAACTGACACTCAATAAAAATTAAACCCTTTTTTGGATCATTTCATTGCAGAGTGCAGTGACCATCCTCTCTTCGGACCCCCTACACCATCGGGTCCTAATTTTTTTTTAACACAAGTTGGTGGGCCCCCTGGTTCATTTTGGCTCTACTGTAGTGTGTCAGTACCCTCTGTACATCTTTGTAGCCTTCTTTTACCTCTCACATCATTGGCTTGTGATTCTCTACAGTTTTCTCATGCTGCTTATTTGCAGTGGTCCCATTTATCCACTCAAAACACTTTTCACCACAGTGCATAGAACTTTTTCACAAAACTGAGTAGTTTCAATAGTGCTGACGCCATTGGCCTGAAGGCCAATAATCATCCTTTTTGCAACTCTGATAAGTCACCACAGACAGCAATGAGGGATATGTGTGCAGACAGCCTATCCCTCACCTTATATACCCACCAAGCCATCTACCAACGTGCTTTTTTCAGGGCCTTGCTGCTGGGGCAAAATAGGAAGTGGTCAAACAATCACTTATCTTGTAAAAAATTTTGGGTACAATACAGTGACATAAATCCCAACAGAATAGTCCCCCCCACGATTGTGTTTGGGCCCCCCATCAACGTAAATGTAGATTGTAAAAATTTATACAATTCAATGAAACAGCAGCATAAGTAGCAATAACTCAAGCTATAAATAATACCGCCATATATCAGAGAACCCACATAGGAGCGCTAGATAGCAGAAAGACTGCAACTTAATACAGTGGGACCTCGGTATAAGGTCTCTTTGGTATAAATCCAACTTGGAAAAAAGTCCTGTTTGGACTCCAAAAATTTGGTTTGGTATACAGCCTTTGTTTGGAATAAGACTCAAAGTGGCCTGGGGCCTTTATGGCCGGGGGCGTAAAAAGGGGCCCCAGTACAAAATTTTACCGTAACTCAAGCGAGGACGAAGGATTTAGCAGCCTGTTTCTTCCATAGGTGAGCGCTGCTTTGGCCGCAGACAGACAATCCACGCGGCTTCTATTCTCAAGCGCCAGGGCCGTTCCTAGGGGTGGAAGAGGCGTAATCCCGGTATATAGTGACGTGTACTGTGCGCACCAGTCTGCACCAGCACGTACTTCTAAAGAGCTCTGTACCGGCTCCCATTCATCTCAAATACGCGCTGGGGGAGTGAAATCACGTCTTCTCCTGGGGCTATTTTTGGGACGGGAAAAAGGGAGGGAATCATAGCCCACCCAGAGCTGTAATTACCGATTTTTGGGGGTTTTACTCAGTTATTTCAGCGCAATTACAACCGAAATATGGCCCCCCAAAAACACCTTGAAAATGACCCCACAAGACTAGCTCTGCTAAAACAGTCTCCTTGCAGCTCATACTCCCCGCTATTACAAAGTCATCCAGGCTGCCTTCGTAGACGTAATATTGTGAATGATGCATGATCAATTTTTTTATTATTTTTAAAAAAATTCTTTCCCTTTATTTCCATGGAAAAAATTGGGCTAAAAACCAGGATCTGGAACGATTTAATGATTAATAAGGTACCTCGATTCCCTACAAAAAGGTACAATGTTCTGGCACTTGATTAACATCCCCGCGCTGACAAACATCTCTCTCGTCCGTTTTTGCCAAATCACGGGCAGCAAAAAAGATGCAAATTGTGAAGCGAACTTTTTTTAAAAATGGAACCTGGAAATACTGATCTTGTAGCAAAAATGAGCAGACGCCCCTAACCCTTTTTCCCCAATCACGCAGAAGCAGAGACAGAAAAAATTGGAACAGGGCTTTTTTTCAAATTTGAACACTGGAAAGTACTGCAAATTTGGGGAAAAAATCTCCCATTTAGATCAGTGCCCAGTGCCCCTTCTTCCCCCAAACACTGACAAAAAGCAAGATAGAAAAAATTGGGAAACGGGCTTGGGTTTAAACTTTTAACACTGAAAAGTATACATCTTTAGCAAAAATTAGATCAGAAGTCCGTCCCCTTTTTCCCAAATTCACTAAAAGGGGCCCTTTACAGGCTTATTTCGGGGCGGGTTGCAGCCGTATTTGTGCGCCTATTCCTGCAATACGGCTGGTCCGTCCCAGTCATTACTAATCCACAGTTCTCAAGAGAACTATGGATTACGTCTCTTCTCCCCGCCGGCGAATACCCGAGGGGGGGGGATAAGGGCATGTGAATTACCAGCGGGGTATACCGCCGCTGGAAACAAGTCCGGCCGGTTCACACGGGTATTTTCGGGGCGTAATTACGCCCCCCAATAAGCCGTGTGGGGCCGGTTTGGCGGGCGGGACGGGGGGACTGGCATTTGGGGGCATTTCACCCCCCTTGAGAAAGCAGGGCCTTTTTGGGGGCATTTAATTCCATGTCAGGAACGAACCCATATTTTCCTATAAATTTGAATTACCTAATAAAATTTTTCGGCCCGAAAGGCCTGTTCAGACGGCTTATTCCCGACGATTGTCCCCGTATTGAGCGCACAAATCCCCCGTGAATAAGGGGCGGGACGGGGGGGGGCCCGGACGCGGGGGGGGGCGCCGCCCCGGCCCCATAGAAATGCATTGTTTACGGCGCTCCGCCCGAAAAAAATGTCATGTCACTTTCCCCCCCCCCGCGGGCGGATTTCCCGAGCGGGGAGGGACAAAAATCCCTGTTCTCTATGAACATAATTACCGTAATGACCCGGGGATTGGCCCGTATTGAAGCGCAAACCCGGGCCCGGGGAATAGGCCCCAATCTGTGGGCAAATAACCGTGTGAATGGGGCCTAATTGCGCCTTTGGCGCTAATTACGGACCAAAATAGGGCCCATTTTAAGCCGTGTGAACATGGCCTATGGGCCGACGAGGTGCCGGCCCCCCGCTCCCGCCCCTGTCCACATGGCGTAATTGCGGGGCGTAATTACGTCCCGCAAATAAGCCGTGTGCAGAGACAGAAAACTTGGAATCAGAACTTTGTTCAAATATGGAACACTGGAAAGTACTGCATCTTGTAGCAATATTTAGACATAATGCTCCCATTTGAGATCAGACGCCCAGTGCCCCTTTTTCCAAAATGCACTGACAGCAAGCAGAGACAGAAAACTTGGAATCAGGTTTTGTAGCAATAATTGGGAACAATGCTCCTTTGGGAGATCAGAGGCCCAGTGTCTCCCCTTTCCCAGCTCCACCGTCCTATGTGATTCACGTGTTAATTCCCATTGACTCTCCAGCCTGGGGCTACATTTACTGTAAGCAGCCGAGTCATTACCCCCTGAAAGGGAAGATCCAATTACTGCACCTATTGCCCCCGGGAGCCCGCTGTGCATGTGCTCCTCATAGATCCCCCAATCAATGCGCAGGGGGAGCCCCAGACATCAATCATCCTGAAGCTGCCGCACAGGGGGGACTCCGGCACACACAGCGTTAACCCCAGTAATCATCCGTAATAGAAGCACTTTCTCCTCTTCTCCCCCCATCGGTCAGATTTCTCCAAAATTACAGAGAATAGAACCCCAAATCCAAGGGGCGTGGACGGGGCGCCGTGATTGGCTGCTGCTCAGATGTGGGCGGGGGCAGGTTGAGGCTTAAAACAAATTTGTAAAGCGACAGCGCAGAAAGTTGAAGCTCAGAGATCGGGACATCATCTCCGACCCCGGGACTTCACATCTGGGGTATGCAGAGACCCCGCCTGGAGCCCAGCGCCGTCCAGCTGGTGAGTAGCTCCATCACCAATGTCACCATGCGATTGTTTCCACTTTATTACACTAACGTGCGTCACCGCATGCGTCTTTCCCAGTGTGTACAGTGGAGATGCGGTGTAAGCTGCGCATAGGGCCGGGATCCTGCAGAAGAGGCTCTGCTGTCAGCGCCTCTGCTCCATCCTCTTCTATGGTGTACAGTGTAGGTGGGAGCTACATGTGGAGGCTGCAGATAGGGTAACACATGGGGCTGCTGCAATGTGGGGGGCTCATGTGGAGGCTGCAGATAGGGTAACACATAGGGCTGCTGCAATGTGGGGGGCTCATGTGGAGGCTGCAGATAGGGTAACACAGGAGCTGCTGTAGTGTGGGGGGCTCATGTGGAGGCTGCAGATAGGGTAACACATAGGGCTGCTGCAATGTGGGGGGCTCATGTGGAGGCTGCAGACAGGGTAACAATAGACTGCTGGGGGTGTGGGGGCACCATTGGGGGGGCTGCAGATAGGGTAACCCATGGGACTGCTGCAGTGTGGGGGGCACATGTGGAGGCTGCAGACAGGGTACACATAGGAGCTGCTGCAGTGTGGGGGGCACATGTGGAGGCTGCAGATAGGTTAACACATAGGAGCTGCTGCGGTGTGGGGGGCACATGTGGAGGCTGCAGATAGGGTAACACATGGGGCTGCTGCAATGTGGGGGCTCATGTGGAGGCTGCAGATAGGGTAACACATGGGACTGCTGCAGTGTGGGGGGGCTCATGTGGAGGCTGCAGATAGGGTAACACATGGGGCTGCTGCAATGTGGGGGCTCATGTGGAGGCTGCAGATAGGGTAACACAAGGGACAGCTGCAGAGTGGGGGGGCACTTGTGGAGGCTGCAGATAGGGTAACACATAGGTGCTGCTGCAGTGTGGGGGGCACATGTGGAGGCTGCAGATAGGTTAACACATAGGAGCCGCGGCGTTGTTGGGGGCACATGTGGAGGCTGCAGATAGGGTAACGCACATGGAAGTGGCACACGGGCTGACACGTGATGCTTTGCTCCTGCTGTCAGTGTTGGGGGGCTGCTCTGTTACATTATTGGGGTGTCATCCCTTTGAATAATACGGTAAGGGGCTGCAGTGCAGGAAAGTGGCAGTTTCCTGGTGTAGATCCTGTAGTTGCCCCCGTCCTTGTTTGTACATTGTTCTTATTTAACTCATGGGGAAGGTTTGCTGGGTGTTAGACCCATAATTTGTTGCCCCGTTCTGTCTGCACAACAACTAGTGCACCATCACCGCTCTCCTTGCAGGGGTTAATGCCTGGCTGGGATGGGATAGATCGGGCGGCAAGTCAGGACAGGATGGAGGAATGTGTCAGCCGAGAGCTGAGCTTATTCCTGGGAATCCAAATCCTCCTCCTAGATAGCTCCTAATACAGCCAGTCCTCATTTAGTCTTGATCCCTACTATCCACTTCCTTAACAGTCTTGGTCCCCACTCTTCAGTCCTCAGACTCTGTTTTCAGGTCCTAGTTTAGCACCCACTGCACAGTTCTTCTTCAGCCATGGTCCCTGTTCTCCAGTTCTTCAGCCATGGTCGCTGTTCTCCTTCAGTTCTGGTACCTGTTCTCCAGTTCGCCTTCAGCCATGGTCCCTGCTCTCCTTCAGCCATGATCCCTGTTCTCCAGTTCTTCTTCAGTCATGGTCCCTGTTCTCCTGTTGTTGTTTAACCCTGGTCCCTACTATACCATCCCAACTTTGGTTCCAACTCTTCCCATTCAACAGTCCCTGTGCACTTTTGGTCCCTACTCTACAGTTCTCGTTCATTCTCAGCGTATGTTCAGTTTTGGTCCCTGCACGATTTTCTTTTAGCCTTCATTCAGCCACTCCACTTTCCATTCCCTCTTCAGGCTTGGTCCCTATTCTCCAATTCCCGTTCAGCCTGGGTACCCATTCTCCAGTTCCTGTTCAGTTTTGGACCCTACTTTTCAATCCTTGTTCAGCCAGGGTCCCCACTCTCCAGTTCTTGTTCAGCCAGGGTCCCCACTCTCCAGTTCTTGTTCAGCCAGGGTCCCCACTCTCCAGTTCTTGTTCAGCCAGGGTCCCCACTCTCCAGTTCTCGTTCAGCCAGGGTCCCACTCTCCAGTTCTCTGGGGTTTAGCCAGGGTCCCTTCTCTTCATTCCTCAGCCTGGACTTAGTTCAGCCAGGGACTCCCACTTTGTCAACTTCTCCATTCTAGTTCAGCCAGGGTCCTTCTTTTCAGTTTCTCGGTCAGCCAGGGCCCCCTCTCTCCAGTTCTCGGTCAGCCAGGGCCCCCACTCTCCAGCTTTTCGTTCAGCCAGGGTCCCATCAGACCCCCTCTAGCTCTCGGTCAGCCAGGGCCCCCACTCTCCAGTTCTTGGTCAGCCAGGGCCCCCACTCTCCAGTTCTCGGTCAGCCAGGCCCCCACTCTCCAGTTCTCGGTCAGCCAGGGTCCCCACTCTCCAGCTCTCGGTCAGCCAGGGTCCCCACTCTCCAGTTCTCGGTCAGCCAGGGTCCCCACTCTCCAGCTCTCGGTCAGCCAGGGCCCCCACTCTCCAGTTCTCGGTCAGCCAGGGTCCCCATTCTCCAGTCCCTGTTTAGCCTTGGGTCTCATCCTCCGTAGCCCTGGCCCACACTCCCCAAGTCCAGCCATGTACAGATAGTCGCACTGTGTAAGCCCCTTCCACATTACACAACCATGACTGCAGCCCGATATGTGTGTGGAGTGCGGCTAGGGTCACTGTGGTCATTTAGCAAAGTAAATAACACGGACATAGTTTATCACCCCAAGAGCTTACAATCTATGTGTCACAATCATCCAGATAACCTGGGCACACACATCCGCCCTCATGTCACAGCTTGCAGTGCTGGCACAGGGTCTGAGGATGCAGCATCACTTAATCATAGGGTGCAGCACAGAGATACTGGGCCTGGTTTCTAATGCGGGGGGCAGGATGCGTCAGAAAGAGATGTGACTAGAATTGTGGCCCCCAGGGCAGGAGCCCAACAAAAACTGACTCAGCATCATGTGTCCTCATTCTGATTGTAACATTCGTAATTATTTCACAATGGCTGCTAGATAAGAACGTGTCTCCCTACAAAAAACAGAACCAGGGCCATAAGTGTGCAGTTACTTAAAGGGGTTCTCTGATTCGAAAAAATATGTAGGTTGTAAATACCCTTGTAGCTAATTCTAATTTTATACACAATGGTACTTTGTTCAGGATCCTCATCTCTTGGCCAGTGTGGAGAGTTCTTACAAAGAGGGTCTCTCCTTTTGGAGGACCAGTACTGTCCTGCTTAACACAAAAAACCCATTGATGTGGAGGGACACTGTGTAATGCTTCACTTCTCCTGTGGCGGTGCTGCAGGGAAACTGAACACTATTACTTATTATTTCTGGGTGTCACAGCAGGACGATACAATGCTCAATTACAATGGAGAACCCCTTTAACTACCTATCTATACTCCAGTATCACAGTGTATTATCTTTGCATAGGACTGCAAGTAACATCTACAGTAAATTATATGTACTCAGTGAATTACACAGTCTATCTGCAGTGTTACATAGGACTGCAGGCCAAATCTATGATATTTTCTGCACTCATAGTTGTAGCGTGTTTGGTGTTGCATAGGACTGCAAGTAAATCTACATAATATGTACTCAGTGAATTACACAGTCTATCTGCAGTGTTACATAGGACTGCAGGCCAAATCTATGATATTTTCTGCACTCATAGTTGTAGCGTGTTTGGTGTTGCATAGGACTGCAAGTAAATCTACATAATATGTACTCAGAGAATTATCACAGTCTATTTATAGTGTTACATAGGACTGCAGGCAACATCTATGATATTTTCTGCACTCAGAGAGTATAGCGTGTTTGGTGTTGCATAGGACTGCAAGTAACATCTACATTATATGTACTCAGTGAATTACGCAGTTCTTTATTGCAGTGTTACATAGGACCTGCAGGCCACATCTATGATATTTTCTGCACTCAGAGAGTATAGCGTGTTTGGTGTTGCATAGGACTGCAAGTAACATCTACATTATATGTACTCAGTGAATTAGCGCAGCCTTTATCTGCAGTGTTACATAGGACTGCAGGCCACATCTATGATATTTTCTGCACTCAGAGAGTTATAGCGGGTTAGGTGTAGCATAGGACTACTAGTAAACGCTGCATAATATATAGACAGAGAATTATCACAGTCTATTTATAGTGTTACATAGGACTGCAGGCCACATCTATGATATTTTCTACACAGAGTTATAGCGTGTTTGGTGTTGCATAGGACTGCAAGTAATATCTACGTTATATGTACTCGGTGACTTATCGCAGTCTTTATCTGCAGTGTTACATAGGACTGCAGGCCACATCTATGATATTTTCTGCACTCAGAGAGTTGTAGCGTGTTTGGTGTTGCATAGGACTGCAAGTAACATCTACATTATATGTACTCAGTGAATTATCACAGTCTATTTATAGTGTTACATAGGACTGCAGGCAACATCTATGATATTTTCTGCACTCAGTTAGTTGTTGTGTCTTGGTGTTCCAGACGACTGAAATTAAATTCTTATTTTTTTTTACTGAGTGTCTTATCGCAGTGTTACATAGGACTGCAGGCCACATCTACAGTATTATCTGTTGGTAAAATACATTAAGGAAATAAATGACAAATTTAGCTCTGCTACCTCCTTTTTAGTTTCCACAGTGACTATATGCAGCACAGATATGGCCGAGTCAGAGTAGCCCATTGTATGTCTGGCTCCAGTAGAGCAGAGGCTCCGCACACACAGATGTTGAGCAGATGGGAGAGAAATGTTAAACTGCAGCCAAAATAAACAGAATGAGGGAAGACTGAGCTTCATGGGCTCCTGGCAGGGACAGGGTTAAGAGCATGGCTGCTGTAGGTGTGGGCCCTTAAGCCTCCATCCACCTACCCTTAGGCTGAATGCTCTGCAAGGCTCGTGTCTTTGCTTGCTCCCTGCGGGGAGGGGGGCTGCATCAGACATGCCTCATGCCTTAGGGTATAGATTCTGTGTGCAGTGCCCCCTCCCCACTGCTGTCGGGCGTGTGTCAGGGATTTGGGGAGTGTTGTAGCCCACTCAGCCACTGCCAAAACCAGCTCCGTCACGTCGTGTTTAGCTCGTCTCCCGCCCGAATAAATCTGTGCTGAGCGTCTACATGGAGGGCGTAGGAGTCGTCGATAATAATACATTGTAAGGGTAAAAGACAGCAAACATGATAGATTGGGCAGAGCAGATATTATTTGGAGCTAATTAGTGGGGAGGTATGGTGTCCATTAGTGGGGGAACTATGGGGGGTATAGCAGCCATTGATGGGGCGGTACAGTGGCCATTAGTCGAGATAAGTGCAGCCATTGGTAGGGGGTACAGCGTGTGAATATTTGACATCACCGTATTTTTGCTTTGTTCTAACCCTATTTTCTTCTCTCTCCTCAGCAGTGCGTGAAGGTTTCCGGACCCGCGGCATCTAAGCAGATGGATTGCATGCTCCGCGTGTTGCAGGACCTAAAGCGCTCCTCTCCCGCTTCTGCTGAGGAATCTTCTGCACCTCCTGCCCGCCGACCCCTGAAACGCGACATCCGCTCTTCACATCGCACTTCGGACGTGTCGGAGGCGGACTCCGCCTGTTGCGTGGATCTGCCCAGTGATGTCTCTCCGGTGAGCTGTGGTCAACGCGGTTTAGAATGGGACTCTGGCTACTCAGAGGTGTCCGGGAGCTCCCTGCGGGGGGAGGAGGAAGAGGATGATATGGAAGATGAAGAACAGGTGGCAGCCCCCCCAGTCCTGCGCAGGCACATACAGCCGCCATGTTCACGTCTGACCTCGGGGGGACTGCTGCGCTCTAGACAGGGAAGGATTCGCCCAAAATCCACCTCGGACGTTTGCCTGGAACAATGGGGGGGTCTTGGAGTGGGGAGCGGCTCTCAGGACTGGACGGGGTGTTTGCTGTCCCAGAGTCGGAGCCGTCAGCCGCTAGTTCTGGGGGACAACAGCTTTGCTGATTTAGTCAAACAATGGATGGACTTACCTGAAAATGGTGACGAGGATGAGCGGCAGACACGTTGGTTACACAAGCCACATGGCTTCCTGGTTAGTCTGTCCGGTAATGTGAAGAAACGCCTGGGAAACATGTCGCGGACGCGAGGACGCCCCGAACAAGAGGCTGTTAAGCGGTTATCCTGCCCCCAGCTGGGCTGCCGGCCGCTGTCCCCCTATTACCACCAATCACTGTCGGACATTGCAGAGGCGTCATCGGGCCTCTTACATTGCCGCAGTCGGCAGCCAATCATATGCAGCGATGGACTGTTTTAGGCTGGAAGCGGCTATCTTTACATGTACAGTTATTATTATTATTGTATTTTTATAATTATTTTATATTAAACCTTTTATATTCTATATTGAGACGTTGCTTGTGCCATCAGTACAGTCTCTTGTCATCTATGACACCGAGCCCGGAGCTTCTGCTCTTCTAAGGTCCGTTTTTTGTGACCCGCAACAGAATCCACAGCTATTTGCTAATAGATCATGCAGGATAAATCTGCGTCTGTTATATAGGACAAAAAACGTCACAATCTTCTACGGTAATATAACTGCTCCGCCACACTGTATCCATGTAGGCAATGCTCTGGAAGGTTAAGGGAATGTTCACACAGTGCTTTGGATCCGAAAATCGCTGCGTAAATCGCATCCAACACGAAGATGCATGTTTGGCTGCGTTTCGACTGCAGCAGGAACACACCCTATAGTTTTAAATAGGGCGTCTGCTGCGTCTTTCGGATCAAGAATTGGCATGTCAATTCTTTGAACGGATCCGAAAAACAGAAAGACGCATGTAAAAACGCATCAGCGATCACTCGTCTGAACGCCGATGAGTGTTTTACATTGAAATCACACTGCACATTGTTAGATGCGTGTTTGGGTCCGTTTAGGGTCCAAAACACGGATCCAAACACGCATCTAAATTCGGATCCAACGCGCCGTGTGAACAAACTCTTAACACCGCAGCAGCACAACGCTCTTCATGATAGTTTGCTACAATGGGCCACATGTATGAAATTGTTTAGGTCTAAAACTCACTCTTTTGCCCATAGTAACCTATGGGCAAAAAGTGAGTTTTAGACCTAAACAGGTTCATACATGTGGCCCATGTCCAGACACATAAAATATACCAGTCTGGAATCTGAGCTGTTTAACTCACAGAGGATTGTCTAGGCAGGATACAACTGTAACAAACCCTCCACTGTGAGAAGTACTAGAGATCTGTTTCCATTCACGGACTGCCGACTCTTGATAATAATGAATTGAAGCACAGAAAATTAGCAGAGATGCTTTCTGACTGGGCACTGGCCCTTTAATCTCCTCATACATCTGCAGGACAACGACAAATGGTCCTTGTGTTCAGCATTTGGGACAGGGATTCTGCTCCATGAGGTGTCTCAGCAGGACAGCACCATCAGACCCCCCTCTCTTGTTATGTAAATGTGAAGCTGCATGTGCTGTCACCTTTGGGGGAGGGGGGCACAGATGGTGGGGGGGGGGGTGCAAAGATTCCTCAATCTACATTTCATCACTAGAGCTACGGACACACAACAGGAAAGGTGCAGCTTATCACTATAGATTAGTCACAATGGCGAAACACATGGGACATACATAGCATCTATAGGGCCCATCACCTATTGACAGGAAACTCAAACAGCAGCATAAGTGCTAGTGCATCTCAAAAAATTAATATATCACGGAAAATTAAAGGGGTTCTCCAGGACTATCTTTTTATTTGTTATAGGGCTCACAAATGTATTATATGAAACCTTGTAATTCATACTGTAATGAGTCTATACAATATATGGGTTTCTCTATTTGACTTAAATTATTGATATCAATTATCTTTTCAGTGATATCCTAATTTTTTGAGAAGCACTAGTAGCTACAATTAAATCTATAAATAAGAATGCCACATTGTAGTGCTAAATAGCAGAAAGCTCCCATTCCCCACAATAAGTTAGGGGTACCTGAGTGGGCCTTCTCAAGCTCTGAGTCCCCATGCAGCTACTATAGCTATAGTTATGCCCATGATTGAACGTGTGTGGGGCAAGACTTGCTGATTCACCACTTATTATGAGTATGCTTTTAGGTGTTACCTCTTTATTTGTAGCCCTGATCGCCCATGTATTCATGTGATGTTGCTTGACCCTAATGTGATGAGTACAATCAGCATAAGAGCATTAAAGTGGTTGTCTCAGTACAAGGATTGCTGCTTTTTATGTCAAAGATCTTGCAAAAACAAGTCACTTTGCAATATGTGTCCATTAACAATATCCTACCTATTCTAAGATATCCCCTGTTGTATGGGCTGCATCAGCTCCTCCGGTTGCTATAGCTACAGACCTGTTCAATCTCTCCTGATAGGCTGCCAGCACTGGTTGCTATAGCTACAGACCTGGCTTCCACTGCAGCCTAGTACACGCCCCTGAATTCAAAGTGAAACCAAGAAAACAGGACTGTGGTAACATGACTCAATGTAGTGAGACAACCTCTTTAAGATCTGCCGGCCAGTGCAAATGCCCATTATGTGAAGGACGTTTCACGCCACATAGTGCCCGTCCGTATAATGTAATGTGGCTATAGATAACTGAACCGGTTTCTAAAATCCAGAACCCTCAACTCAAGGTTTTTGGACTGACAAAGGCTAAGTGGTTTATTGGTTTGTAAATTGTTATCTGTTATTGGAGAATCCAGTGCAAGAAATGGAGAAATGAAGTCCAAAGTCTAAGGGCATGTCCCCACTGCACGGTTTTTCGGCCGGTTTTTCAGCCGGTGTGCGTTTTTTTTTAGACCGCCTGAAAAACCGGCCGAAAATGAGCACAATGGTGCTCTATGGAAAACCCGTGCAGCAGTCCCCAGTGCACTGGTTTTCCGCCCGGCGGTTATGCCGTCGGCGGCAATACATTATAGAAGCACAATCTTCCGTCCGGTTTTCGGACTATGCCGTGGGGATGCGCCCTAAAGATTCCTTAATAACAAGGTAAAATGGAAACTATAGAAAAAAAACTAATGATTCTGTTCATCTTAGTAAGTCATCAGCAGCATTAGCTCCTCATTACACAGCCCTATTTATATACACAGTTGATTCACATTATTATAACCACTTCATAAGTTTCACGTAGGCAGAGCGTAGCTCATGAAGGAAGTCATGTGTAGTGAGCTGACATCATGGGTAAATATAGTAGCTCACAAAAAAGTACACCCCTTGCATTTTTGTAACTATTGTATGATATCTTTTAATGGGACAACACGGATGATATGACACTCTGATACAATGTAAAGTGGTCAGTGTACAGTGTAAAGCTGGGTAAAAGGGCTGCAAAAAGGGATGGTTAATCCCTTTTGGGTTAATAGAACTGCACAGATTGTGAACTGTTCCCGTGCTGCTTCAGTGAAAGTGTATTGTGAGTGGACAATTTGCAGCACTTCACATAATCATCGTGAAAAATGTGGAGCAACATGTGCCTTTGTTAGAGGTGAATGTTGGCTACGAAGGTGCGACCGACATTCTACAGTCCACTGCCAAAATGATCCACAGGGCCACCAGATGCAGTGAACCCTACTGCATTTGGAGCTCTGAAGTAGACAGATGGTCACTGCACCTTTGCCAACACATAGTTGCATTGGCAGAAAGGGCTTCAATTTTTACGGCAGTATCAGAATTGTATCCCTTTGCTAATCAGCGAGGTCCCTTATCTGTGGAGTCCCATTTTCTGCTTCATCAAACGGATAGACGTTGACGTGTCAGACGAGAAACTTCAGAAAACAAACACCCTGCAACTATTGCTGGAAGAACACAAGCTGGTAGTGACGGCGTTATGGTCTGAGAAATGTTTTTGTGCCATTCCCTGGGCCCACTCAATGTGGAAGGCAGTCTCAACTGATTTAGCTGTGAATCCATTCTTGCAGATTACATACACTTACACATGCTCATTGTCTTCCCTGGAGAGGATAGGATCCTCCAGCAAGACAAAGAGACATGTCGCTTGGCTCGTAATGTCTAACGTTGGTTGGAAGAGTATTACCAAGACTTCGAAGTACTACCCTGGCCCCCTAATTCCCTAGACTTGAACCCAATTGAACATCAGTGGGACTACCTCGATCGCTGTGTTTCCTCTATAGATTCTCCTCCTCACAGAAACCTGTGAAAACCTACCAGGACCTTATGGAGTCACTTCTAGTCCATGCTGCAGAAGGTGGTTTCTCTGGATATTAGCTGGTGGTTATAATAATGTGACTACCCTGTGTAGAATACACACTGAACCTCGCTTTCTGCATCAGCCAGTGAATAAAGCAGCAGCCCTCCCCCTCCACAGAGGACAATAAAGCAACTCAGAGAAAGACAGGAGCTCCTTGGATGCAGATAAATTACCATTTGGAGTTTGGGCATCCAGCTTTCCTGCTGGACAGATATGATTGATGGAAGCCACAGGAAAGTGACTCCATAAGGCTAGGTCTACACAGCACAGGATCTTGGTTATTTTTTCAGCGGATTTAATATTTTGAATCCACTGAAAAACCGACCGCAGCCTGTGCTGTGTAGCCCTGAATAGAAAATCCGTGCTGTAGTCTAATCCGAAAACTGCTGGTGGAATATAGAACATGGTCTATATTCCACGGGATTCCCACAGCGCCGATGTACTGGGCCGCCGGGAATCCAACATCCGACTGCCATTTTTTTTCGCAAAAAATGCACAAAATAACCGGGGTGCGGCGCAGTCCAGCAAAGTGACAATGCTGTCGGATTTTGGGCGGCTTTTTCACTTCACTGTGTGGATCTAGCCTAATGCATTAAAAAATCCTGAGCTGAGTTTTTGCTTTGTTTGCAATGATGGGACAAGTCTACAGAGGATCTGTACCCCGTCACTTCCCTCAGACGATCCCCGCTGCCGTCCGACTAGGTATTATTGATATCTGTCTTTGACATTGCGTGATGACCTGAGTGGCCTTGTTGACAGGGTTTGTCGCCCATGTTTGCTAAAGTCATACGATACATCCTGCACTTATTTATTACTTCAGAAGCCTGGGAGAGCTGTCAATTGGAAGCTGTGATGGCTGCCATACTGTATGTCACATAACCCCAGGAATGGGTATATGCATGGCCAGGACGACGGGTAGACTAAGGTAGGCGACCGCCTAGGGCTCCACTTCACTCCAGGAATAAAGGGGGCGCAAAAAGGCATGGAGTGGGCTGAATTTTACATTGGGAGAGGGTGGTGGGGGCGCTACATGAATTGTCCCAGCCCTGGATATATGAATTTGATGATTTTAGGGAAAAATGTTTTTTTACCATAATATCAGTTCATAGAGGAAAGTCACCCGTTCCGCTGATATACAGTATTCCTGCTAATACACTAAGTTATACCCCAGCCTATAATGCAGTACAGGAGACGGCAGTAGGAGTGTAATGGGTTAATGAGGCAGCAAGTGCTCTGGACACATTGAAGTATCTGAGTGTTCACACCTCCTGAGGCCTGGACTACAGTACATCTGCTATAATTAGGAACAATTACACCCAACATCCTGCTACAGAGCTGCTGCAAAGAGGTCATTAACCCCCTGACAGGACTGGAGATAAGAGCAGCACAGAATCTATATCATGACCAAAAGGAGAGGATAGTACATCCATGGCCCCTGTTATACTTATATATAATAATAATAATAATGTAATTACATTGTGATCAGATATGACATTCACACATCTTATACCACACTAACAGCTATTCCATCAATTACTGCTGACAACCAACCTCTATATATGTCTGAGAGGTTGTCACAGCCCCGCCCCTGTTACTGACATCACTGAATATAATAGTAATGTAATTTTATTGTATCAGACGTAAGATTCACACATCTTATACTACAGTAAGGCTATGTCTACATAGCACTGGTTTCTGGTCGGATTTTCAACAGAATCCGACTGTAACCAGTGCTCCATAGACCGCAATAGAAAATCTGAGCTGTACTCTACACAGCACAGATTATCTACTGTCGGATTTCTAAGACGCTGGCCTCTGCCGGAATATAGAACACGTTCTATTTTCTGGCGGATTTTAGTACACGTCTATGTACTGGGCTGGCGAAATCCAACCGTGTTTTTTGTGCAAACCCGCGTCAAAAACGGCAATGTTAAGATGCACGGCAATGTACGGCAATGTTAAGATGCCCATTGATTTCTGACAGCATTTTAACTTAAAGGGGTTGTGTCACTACATTGATTCATCTTACCTCAGTTCTATTTTCGTGGTTTCACTTTGAATTCATGGGGTGTTTCCTGGCTTCTATTAGGCTGCAGTAGAAGTCAGGTCTGTAGCTATAGCAACCAGTGCTGACAGCCTATCAGGAGAGATCAAACAGGTCTGTAGCTATAGTGACCAGAGGAGCTGATGCAGCCCATAGAAGAGGGGATATCTAGGAATCGGTAGGACACTGTTAATGGACACATATTGCAAAGTGACTTGTTTTTGCAAGATCTTTTACATAAAAAGCAATCCTTGTAGTGAGACAACCCCTTTAAAGGGGTTGTCTCACTACATTGATTCATCTTACCTCAGTCCTGTTTTCTTGGTTTCATTTTTAATTCAGGGGCGTGTTTGCTGGCTTCTTCTAGGCTGCAGAAGAAGCCAGGTCTGTAGCTATAGCAACCAGTGTTGGCATCCTATCATGAGAGATTGAACAGGTCTGTAACTATAGCGACTTGAGGAGCTGATGTAGCCTATACAAGAGGGGATATCTCAGAACAGGTAGGACACTGTTAATGGACACATATTGCAAAGTGACTTGTTTTTGCAAGATCTTTAACATAAAAAGCTTTCCTTGTAGTGAGACAACCCCTTTAAGCTGTGTAGACATGGCCTAACAGCTATTCCATCTCTTACTGCTGACAACCAACCTCAGTATCATGTCTGGGAGGTTGTGATAGCCCCACCCCTGTTACTGAGATCACTGAATATAAGAGTAATGTAATTATATTGTGATCAGACACAAGATTCACACATCTTATACTACAGTAACAGTTATCCCATCTATTACTACTGACAACCAGTCTCTATATTATGTCTAAGAGGTTGTCACAGCCCCTTTCTGACATGGCCACTGTGTAGTAAGGATGATGGTGGTTGAAGGTGGGGGGTCATGGTCAAGCCTCTGTCATACATTAAAAGCTGTAAATCCTGTAGGATGCCTGGCACTATGTGCAAGGCATGATACTAGCCCAGAGCTAAAACTGACAACAAGCCATGTCACATCTGATAGCAGAGAATCATTACTTCCTCCAAGTCTTATCAGATAGGGGTCTGAGGACTATTCATGTGAAATCTGCACCAAAAACTGGAATATCTGAGGAATATTGAATCGGACCCTGATTACAGTACAGGATCTTTAAAAAGCCGGGGTAGTCCTATGTAAATGATGCTTTATCATTGTAGAATGAGAAGTTCTACTTGAGTTTGTATTTCCTCCTCAGCGTCAAGATCTCTGCGTTCTGTCATTGAATGTAGGTGGGGTGTGTGGTATCTGACAGCTTTGCTGGTCAGTTTGGTCCTCTAGCAGCTGAGGTAACAGCCAATGTTGGTGACAGATTCTCTGGTCATAGCTATTCCTGCAGAACAAACAGAACATGCTGCTGCTCCCCGGATCGCCCCAGTGTGAATGGCTTCAGCCACATGGAAAAATATTTACATAGAATTCCAGACATTTTTTGGGTGAGAAAAACACTAAGAGCGACATGTAAGAACGGGGCTGTGCTAGTCATCTGGTGTCAAAAGCTGTAGTAGATCTGTTCTATAGTTGTATGAACAGTCGCATTCTAAACTTTGGCGCAATAAGCTCTTGCACGACAGTTTTATGACACTTTTATGATTCTTTGATGCCAAACCTCAGCGCAGTTAGAACAGGCGGACCAGGTTGAAGGTGGTGCCTGAGCCAGACTTGTTGTATTGGCACTACAGTGCGCCTGTATGTATGAATTGCATATATTCTGGTGCATTTTATAGTACCTCAAAGCGATTTAGAACTGGCCTGTCTCCGCCAACATTCATACACGTCACCCTAAGGGCATGTCCCCACTGCACAGGTTTTCCACCCGGCGGTTTTGCCGGCGGCAAAACATTGAGCAAGCACCTTCTTCCGTCCGGTTTTTGGACGGAATCTGTGCATCTCAATGGGAGGGGGGAGGGCTGTTCTCCGCTCATCACAGAGAAAAGCCGCCCCCCCCCCTCGCGGCCGTGGGGACGGGCGCAAAATAGGACAAATACCGGCCGGCAAACCGGCCGGTATTTGTCCTATTCCGTGGGGATGCGCCCCAAAGGAACAAGAGGAGAGTCAAGACAAGGATTCAAGATTATATTTAGAAGCAACATCAATCCCTTCCCTCCCTACACCATTCTACAGGATGTGGTGGCCCACCAGTTGTAGCAAAACATAGAAAGTGTCAAAATGTAGAGTCACAAGAAAATCGAAAATTAATATAATCTGTGCCTGCTGCCTCCCATATCAACTGCTCCCCACAGACATACTGCTTCAGACATGCAGATATTGATGGGCTGAAGTTACATCCTGTATTATACTCCAGAGCTGCACTCACTATTCTGCTGGTGGGATAACTGTGTACATACATTACATTACTTATCCTGAACTGATCCTGAGTTGCATCATGTATTATATTCCACTGATGCACTGACTATTCTGCTGGTGGGGTCACTGTGTACATATATTACATTATTAATCCTGTACCAGTTCAGAATTAATGCCTGTATTACACTCCAGAGCTGTTGCTTATCAATGGAAAGGGTTAGCCAGGTTTCCAATATACATTCCATCACAGTTCTTATAATTTAGGGAGTAGTTATTTTCCCCTGTAACAAATTATGTAGGGACCTAGTGTAAGAAATAGACCATGCTGTCACCCAATCTCAGCAGGGACTCATCTTTCTGTCCAGGCACTATACTAATACTTCTACCCTATGTCATTCTCAGCACTGTTTTCCCATTAATTTTAAAATAGAAATTAAACTTTATCACCCTTACACATAAAGTTCTCCACAGTGCTGCACCTCCCTATATCTCCTCCTTCATTTCTGCCTATCATCCTGTCAAGAACTAATCTTCAATAATCCAACCTTCTCAAGCCTCCAAGACTTTTCTTATGCTGCAGCAGTTGTCTGGAATGCGTTACCCTGAACATTCAAATCCTTAAGATCCACAGTAAGGCTATGTTCACACGGCGTAATTACGTCCCGCAATTAAGCCGTGTGGACGGGGGCAGGGCGGAAGCGGGGGAGTAAGCAGGGGGCCGGCACTTCGCCGGCCCATAGACTATCACTGCTAGCGGCGCGTATACGCCGCTAGAAAGTGACATGTCAATTATCTCCCCGCCCGGCGGCTTCGCCGGGCGGGGAGAAGAGACGTAATCCATAGTTCTCTATGAGAACTGTGAATTACCGTAATGAATGGGCCGTTTTCGGCCCGTAATTGGCGCACTTCGGCACGTAATTACGGACCGAAATACGGCCCATTATAAGCCGTGTGAACATGCCTTAACATCCATCTTTGAACGCAGGCCAATCACATTGACTCTTTTGACTGATAAACAGAACCTTTCCACTTTTAGAGCCTTCTTCCCTTACTGGACAATATCCCCCATGCACCCTAAGGGTTTGTCCCAACAGCAAAGGTTTTCAGTCGGTTTTACAGACGGTTTTCAGATTTGAAAAGTAAAGCGACTGTCAACCTTTTACACTGATTTAAATAGAAAATCGCACGGATTTTCCGCCGGATGGTTTTTGACACCGCCGGCGTAACGTTAGAACACTTTCATTCTTCCGCCCGGTTTTCGGGCAGAACATCTGGGTGCAAAGGGGGACAACTTAAATCTGCAAACCGCGGACAAAAGCCGTTCCCCTGCGTGCCAAAAAAAGACCAAATACTGGTCGTAAAATCCATAGGAACGCACCCTGATGCACTTCATACCTGTACATAGACACTAGCTGGTTTGCTCGCTCATGTAACTTTCTGTGTACTGCACTATCCTACTTTTTACAACCCATAGCTGCACAACTGGGAGCAGGGACATAATTCCTCTTGTCTTAATCGCTAATTAGCACGTTACTGTGTAATGTCGGAACTTTTTTTTAACATGTACGGTCTAAAATGCAAAGTGCTATGTTAGCGCTATTCAAAGACTATTATTACTATATCAGGCCTCACAGCAATATAAAAATAAAGAGGGGGAACTATTTTTGGCTGTGCTCCACGATGATAAAACCTGACCTGCAACCACAATCCTGTCCAGAAAGGACCAAGCTCAGATGTCAGCTCATTTCTGGAATCAAAGTTTTATAAATATACTGTATGTATTATTACTGCATGGTAGAACTGCATTGCTACTGTATTGTATTGTAAGGAAAAAAAATTTGAAAATAGGCCGCTCACCCTGCTAGTCGTGCAAAGATGCAAGTGGAGCCCAGTGTGGATTTAGCCCATGAATCCAACAGCCAGAGAAGAACAAAATCACCCGCTGCACGTATGGGTCCAAGAAGATTAAAATATCAGTCTTTATTCCAACAAATTAAAAATATGAACATGAAATTGGACACAGCCTCCAGTGTATGAGTGGTGCCAGCATCACTTCAACGCAGTGTGCATGTCTACAGCTAACGTGCATTGAGTGGGATGTCTTATATAGGTAGCTACCTACATAAGACATTACACCCAGTGTGCATCTGAGGCTACGATTAAGAACTGTTTGTCCGAAATGCGTCAGCTGTAGACAATGCACATTGCGAGGCTGTGTCCAATTTCATGTTTATATTTTTAGTGTGTTGGAATAAAGACCAATATTTTAATCTTCTTGCACCCATATGTGTAGTGAGTGATTTCATTCTTCTCTGCATTGTATGATAGTATTATTAGTATACTGCATAGTGGTATTAATAGTGCACTGTATTGCGGTATTATTGGTGTACTGCATGGCGGAATTATAAATGCACTGTATAGTAGTATTATTTCTGTGCTACATAACTGTATTAGTGCATTGTATGGTGGTATTATTGATGCACTGTATTGTGGTATTATTAATGTACTATAAGGCAGTATTATTAGTGCAATGTATGGTGGTATTTTTACTGCACTGTATATCTGTATTAGTATACTGGTAGTATTATTAGTGCACTGTATCATGGTATAATTCATGTACTGCAGTGTACTATACTGTATCGTGGCATAACCGTTGTACTGCAGTGCACTGTATGGAGGTATTATTATTGTACTATATAAGTGTATTAGTAATACATTTGTATGGTGATATTAGTGTACTGTAAGGTGGAATTATTAGTGCACTGTGTGATAGTATTTTTACAACATTGTATAACTGTATCATTAGAAAACTGGTTATATTATTAGTGCACTGTATCATGGTAATATGACTGCAGTATATAACTATATTATTAGTAAAGTGGTGATATTAGTGCACTGTATTGTGGTATAATTGATGTACTGGATGGTGGTATTAGTGCACTGTATGGTGGTATTATTACTGCACTATATAACTGTATTGTCAATACAATGTTTGGTGGTATTATTAGTGCACTGTATGGTGGTATTATTACTGCACTATATAACTGTATTATCAGTACACTGTTTGGTGGTATTATTAGTGTACTGTTTTACATTATTATTGGTGTACTGCCTGGCAATATTATTCATTTCTGCCTTTAGAACCCAAACATCTTGTTTCACTCCTAGAGTGGACCTCTGACATGTAGCAGTTGATGATGGAGTGTAGTCCTGTCATTATTTATCTGTTCCTAATTCACTTATTTTCTCTCCACTATTAGGCTCTCACCTTTTTATGGTTCATTAGGAAGATAAACAAAGTAACAGAAAACTACAAAAACATCATAGAGGAGGGCAGCGTCCCTGGAGAGAGGACGCTGTACAAAGTCTACAAGATCTGCTCCAACTGCAGGCTGCAGACACTGAGCTCTTATTCACATTTGTAGATATAGTAATCAGAGAACAGATGTCATGAGGAATAAGCTGGAACATGAAGTCTCCACACAGCACTTTTCTGTAAAATCAAGTGACCTGGGATTCCCCGAAAATGTCCTGTGTAGAGTAACCCTTCTATTAGGAACCAGAGAGTTCAGACAATTAGAGATGAAGCTAAGGTAGTGCAAGGAATTGTGGGAGGACAACATCAGCCTTATTACCCATAGAAAATAATCACTCTGAAGCTCTCATCTCATAAACTGCTAAAATCTCATGAAAGCTGTGCTGTGATTGGTTGTTTTTGGCGCCCACTCTGGTTCTGTTATAATAAATGCAGCCCAGTGACTATAAATGGCGAGATGATACATGATCTATTGTCTTATTATTACATATAAAACCGATATAACAGTATAATAAATCCTGACGGACAGCCTAGGGGCTGAAGATTCCAGTTTATTTATTTACTGGGGGCTGGTTGTTTTTTCTGTGTTTTAGGAGCCCCTTATGTGTGTTTTGTGACTTGTCACATGTTGCACTCGGTTCAGGGTCATGGATACAGTTAGGCCCTGAAATTCCTGGACATGAGACGTCGCCATCACATCTATGGCTGCAAAGATTTATGCAGGCGGGCAGACAGACCCCTGGTTTTAATTAGCTGAGCCCTTCCAGCATGGGTGCTGCTGACCCGGAATGGTGGCAGAGGCTCCTCAATGCCAGACGGGCAGCGATCAGGAAGGAGGAGGGGAGCCTCAGTCATCAGCAGAAACCACCAGGGTACAATAATTTACAATCAGTAACCAAATACGTACACTGAGCTGTGCAATAACAAGACAGGACACAGCATATCATTCAATTACTGAGCCCCAGGGAGAAACACAAGGACTGGAAATATCAGTAAGAGCGAGGGGAGCAATTCAGTAGATTACTTTTACCTCCACTCTACCATGTTTTTCCAAATATAAGACAGGTCTTATATTATTTTCATTTCCAAAAAAAGGGCTAGGCCTTAATTCTGGGAGAAGGTTTGGTTTTCTTTAACACGACGGGTGCAGACACTGCATGCTTGGCAGCTGCTGTGGAACTACAAGTACCAGCGTGTATATATACCCACAAACACCCCATGGTTTTTGACTATATGGTATGTACTGTGTGTGTAGATAGATAGATAGATAGATAGATAGATAGATAGATAGATAGATACACACATATGGTACATAACCTATAGTCAAAACCCATGGAGTATGTGTCTATTCTTTCAGTACCTTAAATTGAAAGTGTGGCATGTGGGGGAACTACAAGTCCCAGTAGCCACACTTTAAGATAATTGATTGTTTGTGTGATTGTATAGATGCGTGTATGTATGCAATGTGAGTGTATATGTATGTGTGTGTATACATTGAACTTTCACTTACACATTGCACTCTATGGCCTGGGCGGGGCTGAGTCATGTGACTGTGACATCATCTCAGGTCCTTCAGCCTGAAAACACTGTAGGTTTCCACAAAACCTCCAGTCCAACCGGCTTTTTATGGGGGTGGGCAGGGCTCTGAAATGGCACTGCCCAGGAGGTGCTGACTAACTAGGGCTTATTTTTGGAGCAGGGCTTATATTTAAAGACTACTCCAAATATCTGTGAAAATCAGGCTAGGGCTTATTTTTGGGGGAGGGCTTATTTTTGGAAAAGCACGGTATCTCCAGCCTGAAAAGTCTGATAGGAGCAATAGTTGAATTTATATGTCCTACAGTCAGCTTTTCCCCAGTGGCTGATAAGGATCCGTCCACACAGAACCAGTTTTCAGTCAGATTTTCAGACGGTTTTCGGATTTGAAAACCACCTGTAAACCTCTGATCGTTTTTGCTGCTGGTCATTATTTGAAACACGGAATGTTCAGTCCATGTTTACATACGTTTTTAGATGCGTGTTTCGATCCATGTTTCAGACCCTGAACGGACCCAAACACACATCTAACAATATGCAGTGTGATTTTACATTGCTTTCAATATAAAACACACTTCACATTGTAACATGCGTGTTTGCTTTCAATATAAAACACGTATCGGTGTTCAGACGAGTGATCGCTAATGCGTGTTTACTTGCGTCTTTCGGATCCGTTCTAAGAATTGTCATGTCATTTCTTGATCCGAAAGACACAGCAGGGGTCCTATTTAAAACTATACGGTGCAATCCTGCTGCAGCCAAATCACAGTGCTTTAGGATGCGATTTTCGGATCCAAAACAGATCCAAAATCGTATCCAAAAGTTTTTTGCCGCAGGTTTTTTTTAGAAATGCACAGCTTTAGATTTGCTGTGTATTTCTGCAAAAACACTCCAAAAAACACACAAAAACCGTGCCAAAAAACATGCGGCGCTTTACACAGACTCCAATAGCAACGTTTCAAAAAAATGACAAGCAGCAAAAACGAGCAGAAAAAAAACGTTCTGCGAAGACTACAGAACATTTTAACTACTAGGCTATGTTCACACGGCTTATTCACGCCGTAATTGCGGGACGGATTTCGCCCTGCAATTACGGCGTGTGTCGTGCGGCGGGGGAGGGGAGGGGCGGCAGCTCGCTGGCCCCATAGACATCCATTATCCATGTCGCGTATCCCGCCAGGATAATGTGCATGTCACTTTCTCCCCGCTCGCCGGAATGTTGTTTTAATGTGAATGTTGTTTTAATGATACATTGTAACACATTTCCATATACACGTTGTCTGCACCTGGAGTCCATGTTCATCAGGCCTTATTAATGAGAGTTCCAAGTACAGTCGAGCGGCACCTATCAGACATTGATGGCCTATCCTACCGATATGCCATCAGCTTCTATGGTGGGAATACCCCTTTTATAATAATTTACATGGAAATGAGTCACTTGAAGGAGAATACAGTTGAAAGCGGCCTGAAAATCAAAATAATTGGCACAAAAATTAGTATTAAAATGGCACCCAAGAGTGTAATTAAAAGGGTTAAATGACTTTGGGACACTAAGCTCACACTGTCAACATAATGCAAAAGCCTGGCTCAATGTGGTTCTGATAACAAAATTTCAAGTGGCCTTAAAGTGAACAGACTGTTGTTTTGCTACTTTGAATATTTTTAAGGGTTAAATAACTTAGAGCCACTGCTGACATGAAGCTATGGGTGTCATAAATCAAACAAAGCTAAGTCCAAACTGGCCCAAAGTGGTGTAAAAACTGGCATCAAAGCAGGCGGATGGTCACTTATTATTCTGTTCTAGTAACTAGTATTTGCAAAGGATTAAATAACTGGATCGTTGACGTCACACAAAGAGGGGTGCCCTACATTAACCTGAAATGAGTCTAGGCTGGTGTGAAAAGGTTTTGACTATAAAGGCTGGCATCAAAGTCAGCAGACAACCATATTCTACTTCTTTCGAAGCATAAATAATTGACTTTGGGCCACCTCGCCAACATACAGAAAGGGACACAGTGCATCAAAGTCATTTGAACTTTAGGATGGTCCAAAGTCTTTTGAGCCTAGAAAATGGCATCAATGTGGGCAGGCAACAACTATTTACTGATCTGAATAAGTTGCAGGTGTTATTGAAGAGGTTAAATACTTTGGGCCACATATATCACACTGCCAACACACAGGAAAGCCCTACAACAAAATTACTTGATTCTGAACTGTACCAATGTCCTTCTGAGCATGGAAAGTGGTACTAAAGTGGGCCACTTTTTACTGACTATAATAACTATAATAAGTAAAGGCAGTCCCTGACTTACAATGTTCTGACTTACATCTGTCCCCTAGTTACAGAGATTTATGGGGCATGCTGGCACTTGTAGGTCCATGTTCCACAGCAGATAGTAGCTGTGGAATGACAAGTTCCAGCATGCCACAGCAGCACATAAGGTGAAAATGAGGTGAAATCTACCCAAATTTAAATTTTTTCTTTGAGAACAGCAGATACCGCATTGACCATATGTCAATAGGCTCCATGGGCACTGGTGGTAGCCATCATACCACAGATCAGACAGGGCACCACACCTTTAGTTACAAATTAGAAGCCTAGACACAAGTATGAACATACCTTTCATTGACTCTGGGCCATTAGATACAAAAAAAATTGATTAGGCCTTAAAAGATTCAAGCATTTGCCATCAATAATGATGTTGAAAAACATTGGTGCAAATTTATTAAAGGGAATCTATTGAATCTATCATCTATCATACATATATATATTCTTATCTTCTTAGCCATTCTTATTTTCTTACTGTAGATTTTTAACTGTTCTCTGTTACTAACTATGGGGGTGGCCATGTGGCGTTTATAGAGATGCTTTACAGCAGCTACATGGGCAAATGAGCTAGTGAAAGGCCATGTCCCCACGGCACAGGTTTGCAGTCGGTTTTTCAGATGGTTTTCGGTTTTGAAAACCGTTTGAAAAACCGGCCGCAAACTTTTCAATGGACCGCTATGGAAAACCCATGCAGCGGTCCCGGCGGTCCAAAAAACATAGAACATGTTCATTCTTCCGACCGGTTTTCGGGCGGAAGATGAACATGCCTATGGGAAGGGGGTGGGCTTTTCTCCGCTAAACGCGGAGAAAAACCGCCCCTCCTGCAGCCGTGTGCACGGCACGGAAACAGTGCAAATACCCGTCGGATACACCAACCGGTATTTGTCCTATGCTGTGTGAACGGCCGATAAAGGAGAGTTTTCTGGACACAATCTGTGACCTGCGAAGAAGTCACTGTCCAGGCAAGGGGATACGGTGAGCTGTGACTATCTCCTATTGTGAATAGTGGATCCTGTGCTATCTGTACATTGGTGTCACATTTCAGTGTAATCCTGCCTGTGCTGATAATGACATGACTGCTGAAAAGTTTTCTGTACAGAACAGGAATCATACATTTATTTTTTGACCTACGTAAAAACTGCAGGATTTCAGGATTTTTTAAATAGTGATATGGGAAATTTTAAAAAACACAACAAAAAATTATTCAAATATATGTTTAACATAAAAACTTAAGTTAAACAATAGGTAATTTGCTGATTTCATATTCCATTTAGAGAAAGAGCATAATTTAGCATGTAATAACAAATGCTACCCAGTAACACCTCTAAAAAAAAAAAAAAAAAAAAATAGTGTATACTTGGGATCTAACAGTCTTATTAAAAAATAACTTTTGGGACAGGGTGTACCTCTATTGGCACATATTTTTTTTCTTGGTGGCTAAGAGGTGCCTGTTGACCCTTTGGATCAAACCTGAGCTCCCATCTATTGAGATGGTACTCTCAAAAGTTAAGCACTTTCTTCTTATGGAGCGGCATGAAGTTGAAAATAATAAAGAAATACAAACTACAAACTTTTTCAAAAAGTGGAGAATTTTTATTTAAATTTTCTCAATGTGCAAGAAATAAAAGAATACATGCTTCCCTTTAAAAACACTACTTGGTATATGAGTAGGGATTTAGCCGAGAAATTAGGCCATCTTAAAGTGGATTAGGAGTTGGATGCCCTGATGTAGGTCTGAGAATGGTCGCTAAGTAGAGATACAGAGGTGTACGGAGACCCATGATTGTGGTGTCAATACTCCTTCAGATTGCCAAGTATATTAGCTATTTGTACACAATGGTTTTGTGAATAACTGTAGCAAGGGTTTGGGGGGGAGGAGTTTGAGTTGTTTTTGTTATATTTGTAAAATTTGACACCATACTGCTTCTATGGTGGATATGTGCTTTACTTTTATTTTTCTGACTGTTTATTAAAACAAAACAAAAAAAATATATAACTTTTAATAATAATAAAAAAAAATCCCAAGTTTATTTTATTGGAGAGCAGTATCTTTTATTCATTAAAATAGAAAGTACCAGGAACTGATTGCCCAAACCCCTGAGCAAGCGCTTAAATTTAATAGAACATGGGCCAGCTGGCTCTCCTTCAAAAGTTCTCCGTTGTACCTTTCCATTGCTATTTAGTTGGCGTCTTACCGCTGCACCTGGCTCGCCCGTCTGGCCCTTTGGGTAGGGGACAGGGCGATCCCCTCTCTCCTTCTCCCCCTCCCCCCTTGTTTTTTTTTTTTTCTTTTTTTTCTTTTTTTTCTTTCTCCTCCCCTTTCCCTCTCTTCCTCCCCTTTTGTCTCTGTATGTCTTGTAGGAGTGACCCTTGTGCATGATTTGTTATGTCCCTTCTGTACTGTCCCTGTTCCGTTATGTTACTAGCCCCCACCAGCTGCTACTTGAACCGGGACCGCATAGAATCCATCATTTCCTATGTGGCAGCTTTTAGGCATGCACCCATTTTCCGTATGCTTATACGATGTTTATTCCTATTATTGATGTATGTTGTGTATTTTACAGGTACATGTTGAATACCTTCTTTGCTCATTTTCATATCCTTGACAATGTCTGATTGTTTGAAAGTGTCATTGTTTTTCAATAAATCTTTCGTAATTTGAAAAAAAAATAGAAAGTACCAGACAATCCTTTTAATACCACTTTTTATTAACCAGAACCACTTTGACTCATTGGGGTTGACTTGAATTTGATGCGGGTCATCCCTAACTGTATTTTGTCAGTGTCCAATAATGTAACCTAAGAATTCAGCTTATTGTTGTCCATCACATCCTGATTTAGACTATGTTCACACGGCTTAAAATGGGACGTATCTCACCCCGTATTTCGCGCCGTACTGCGCTAAATACGGGACGAGATACGTCCCAGTCATTACGGTAATCCACAGTTCTCATACAGAACTATGGATTACATCTCGTCTCCCCGCTCGCACAATACGCCGAGCGGGGAGATAAGTGACATGTCAATTATTCACGGCGTATACGCGTCACTAGTAATGAATGTCTATGGGGCCGGCAGGCTGCACACAGCGTAATTGCGGGCGAAATACATCCCACAATTATTGCCGTGTGAACATAGCCTTATACATAAGTATGTGCAGGTAGAGAAAACACCACGTCTACTTTTGGCAGAATGGTATTTAAAAAACCACTTGAATATCCATAACATCTTGGGAAATTCTTTAAAAAATTAAGGTTTATTCCATTAGATTAAAAAAAAGGGAAAAACAAAAAGTCCCAGGGAACTTTAGTTTATGAATTTCCAACCTCTAACCTCAAAGTAGTTTGTCCACTAAAAAAAAACCAGGGTGGGCAAAAAAAAGATAAAAAATTATACTTATCTACCTGTCCCTGGCCACTGCTGCTCCTGAGCTTGCTGATCATCAGCTCTTCTTCAGTTCTGGGTTCTCATTCCAATACAGAGGAGAGCTGGTGCGCCATTCACTTACCATAGAGCGCGAGCTTCTGTAGTGTTAGGACGAGAACCTGGAAGTCAAAAGGAACAAAGCTCTGGATTGGGAACGGCAGGAGACAGGTAGGTAATTATTAGTGTTCTGTCTTTTTTTTTTGCCCAATCAGGCCCCAACGTCATGTAGTTTTTACTTAGTGGTCAACCCCTTTAATGCTTATTCAAAGAAGGTAGAATGGCTGTTTACTCACTTTAATATCTGTTTCTGTGCCCATTTTGTTCTCTCCTGTATCTAATGTGTGACATTCGTAACTGTGTGTTGGCAGTGATATATCTTGACCCAGACAGAGTCCCATGTCGTTTAAAATCTTTCGCAGTCTTAGGTGCCTAATGTGATGACCATTTTAGTACCATTTATTGCTTAAGTCTGTTCACTTCCATTTAACTTATTATTAAGAAATGTTCTCCTTATTAATGAGCCAGCACAAACACATTTAATGTGAGTAATAAAGCTGCGGTATAGCAGCAGCCCTGAAGAAGAACCTGAATGAATAAGAAACCTACTTCAGCATTTTATAGACACAATGATTATCTTCTCTGGTCCTGCCACTCTTTTCTGGTCTCACCAATCTTTTCTGGTCCCACCAATCTTCTCTAGTCCCGCCAATCTTCACTGGTCCCGCCAATCTTCACTGGTCCCGCCAATCTTCACTGGTCCCGCCAACCTTCTCTGGTCACGCCAACCTTCTCTGGTCCCGCCAATCTTCTCTGGTCCCGCCAACCTTCTCTGGTCCCGCCAACCTTCTCTGGTCCCGCCAACCTTCTCTGGTCCCGCCAATCTTCTCCGGTCCCGCCAATCTTCTCTGGTCCCGCCAATCTTCTCTGGTCCCGCCAACCTTCTCTGGTCCCGCCAACCTTCTCTAGTCCCGCCAATCTTTTCTGGTCCTGCCAACCTTCTCTGGTGTTGCCAAGAGATTAGTGAAAATTAGCAAAAAAAAAAAAAGTATTTTTGGCTCACCTCTATCGGTTTTAATTTCTTATAAGAGTCTTAGGATCACTATTTGTGCTTGGAAGTTCCGTCACTTGCGGCATTCTTTATATGAAAAATAGTACAATATCCAGCACATGAAATATGCATAAAATCTTCTAGCTTATTATTAAACCATTAAAAATGGGACAATGGACAGGCAGCAACATGTTTACGCGTTTCAAACCACATGAACTTGATCACTGTTCTTATGGTAAGAAAGTGTTGTTGGAAAGAGTACACCCTTGACTTTTGAGGGGATTTACATTGTACATGAAACAGCTTTATACTATATTTTTGTAAAGGCCATATATGTACAAATTTATTATGTCTCAAAACTAAATAAGTTTAATTCTTTTAACTTTTCCTTATAACGAACATCTTCTATTCCCCCTTATCAGTTTAATTGCACCTCTTTGTACCTTTTCCAGCTTTGGAGCATCCTTTCTATAAAGAGGTGCCCAGAACTAAACTGCATATTCCAGATGAGGTTGCACCAATGCTTTGTAGCACTGTAATATTATGTCTCTGTCCCATAAATCCATGCTTCTCTTAATACACTTCAATATCCTTCTTCAATACATAGCACTATGCTAGGTGGTTTAGTGTCATCTGCAAAAATAGAAGCAACGCTGTTAATCCTATTCTTTATACTTATCTACTGAATAAAAGCGCACCTGACACTGAACCTTGTGGTACACCACTTAGACCATGTTCACACGGCTTATTTGGGCGCGGATTGGATCCGTACTGCGTGCCGGATTTGCGCTGCAGTACGGCTCCAATCCGTCTCAGTCATTACGATAATCCACAGTTCTCATAGAGAACTATGGATTCCGTCCCTCCTCCCCGCTCGGCGAATCCGTCGGGCGGGGAGAAAGTGACATGTGAATTATTTACGGCACGTACGCGTCCTAGATAATGACAGTCTAGGGGGCCAGCGAGTTGCCGGCCCCCTGCCCTGCCTCCGCCCCGCCCCGCTGCACGGCTGCCGGCGTAATTGCGTTGCGAAATCCGTCCCCGCAATTACGCCGGCTATAAGCCGTGTGAACCGGGCCTTACAGTCAGGGACCATTCATAGTAGGAATCATTTACCACCACTCTCTCAGTACAATCCATTAGCCAGTTGTACTCAATCCAATTACAAACTATGATTTCTAAAGCTATAGATCTTAAAGGGGTTTTCCGATCTCAGACATTTATTATATTGATAGGATCCTCCATAAATGTGTAACAGGGACCAATCTTGAGAATGGGCTCCAAACTTCTTTGTGCAGAACAGAGATGTGGCTGTGCATGTGACTCTCCATTCATTTCAATGGAAGCTCCGAGTATAGCCAAGAACAGTCACTTGGTTGTAGTTGAAACTCCCATAGAACGGAGAGTGCCGTGCATGGGATCTCTTTATTTCTTGGCTCATTCCCATTTCCTAATCTAGGAGTTAACCCTTTTATTCATGCATTTAAAAGGGACAGTGTCAAATGCTTTTGCAAAGTCCAAAAACACTATGGGCAACATGTATGATTTTTGGCGCTCAGGTGTAATTTTTTTTGCATACATTAGTAGTGTAGAATGCGCCTGAATTTATGAACCTGTTCTACTGTGGGTCATAAATTTAGCGCTTTCTAGCTACTAAGTGACACTTCTGGCTCAGGTAAACCACTTTTAAAGTGCTCTACCTGTTTCAGCAGTAATGCGCCTGGATTTGCCGAACTGAAACAGTAAATGTGTAGATTTGCCGTGAGCACTTTGTAATGCGCCTAATACTGGAGTGCGCCTGATTAAAAATCTATAAAACAGGGCTGAGCTGGTTTTCAGGCTGAAAAGACGCCAGACTTCTGGCGCAGCCCCGTAACTTCTACTTGCCTCTTCCCGAGTTTGGTTGTGTCCTTACTAAAACCATACTGGTGATCACTCAAAACATGATTTTTTGCTACATGATCCTGTACATAGCCATTTTAAAGCCCTTGAAATTGTTTTCCCACAGGGAAAGCTTAGTGGGGAGAATTTTTTTCAGAATCTAAAAGTACTGTTACTAATATATGCATGTGGTAGGTTTTTATGGCTTCTTAGTAATGCTTCTATGTTCACAAGATCTTTTTGTTCTCATTTTATATGAATGCTCCAACATAAACTTCAGTTTGTTAAGAAAAAAAAATTAAAGTGCAAAGTGACCCACCACTGAAATCCCATCATTACCAATATCTGACCAGCACCCTGGATGTAAGCTACATGGGAACACTGAGGGGATCAACAGGGGTCACAGGACAGCCCATGTTGTGTACAGTGTTGCGCAATATGTCACTGCTGTGTATACACCACATTAAGTAATACTACATATAATAATTATTCAGAAAAAACATCTGCCGAAGAGGACCCAGGAGGCTGTGGGAACGAGGCGCAGGATTCTGGCGATATTCCCAGCTGAGAGCCGAGAGGTCACTGGAAGCAGGAAATGGGAATGTAAGCAGCGGGGTCTGGAGCTCATATATACATGGCTGGACGTATACACTTTACTCTACACACATCTGCGCCTCTCCGCAGCCAGACACGCAGCCCCTATGTTTATTTGCAGGATGGGGGTGATCTCTGGGGGAGGGGCTGGACACACACGTAGTTGTATATAACGCCCTAAATTATTAGTATTATATTCTGGGGTCACCATCAGCCTGGACACTGTGTATACAATATGAGACAAATGGAGGGAGAACACAGAGGAGGCAAGAGCCCCTCAGACATGGAGGGGGCAGACATCCTTATTAGCATCCAGCTCCACAAAATAGGGATACAGTTATAGGACCTGTGAAAAAATAGTGCAAGCTCCATACTTTGTTGCACCCCAGGCATCTGTGGCACACCCAAGGCATCTGTGGCACCCCCAAGGCATCTGTGGCACCACCAAGGCATCTGTGGCACCCTTTTAGCATCTTTAGCACCTTCCTCGAGTTATCTGTGCCACCTCTCCATCAGGATATATTTTGCTTTTCATCTCTTACCGTCATGGTGCGGGGCAAGCAGCCATTGTCCCAGAGTGACTGTCCTATGTACCTGACACTCCCATGTGCGGCACTGATTAGCAAAGCACACAATGTAAAAGTCCTTAAGTCCGACCTTGATGGGACCTGACAAGTACTAGATCATTAGATATTTTGGATTTTAATGGATTTCCATTTTATTCTAGGCACAGGATGCCCTGGAGAGATAGATGACAAGGTCACTTAAAGGTGTATTCCCACTACACTACTTAGCTTTAAATGTGCAAGCAAAGGTAAGTAAAAACTATTACCAAATACACTGCTGTTCTAATCTTGCTTAATTTCAGAGTTAGAGCAGTTCTTGTTTCTCACCTGCTTTAGTTGCTGACCACCTCTCTCTACTTAGTAGTCCTTACTGGGCTTGTGATGTCAATTCCTGGTGTGTCTTATCAGTAGCACAGGAGCTTGTTTATGTTTCTTACTGACAAACTTTTACCTTCTAGGCTATGTTCACAAGGCGTAATTGTGGCGCGCATTTCACTGTGTATTTGCTTAATATGCGCAAGATGCGCGCCGCAATTACGGTAATCCATAGCTCTCATCGAGCACTATGGATTATGACTCGTCCCCCCACGCGTACAATAAGATCATACTGTACACGCGAGGAGATAAGTAATGCATGTCAATGGGACCAGCGGGCTGTCGGCACCCCCATGCTTTGGGAGTACGCGCTGATCAGCGCAACTCACAAAACACCTGGCGTATTGCGGCACGTACTGTACATGCCGCAAATACGCCGTGTGAACATACCCATATAGTTCTGTAGCCTTCTGCCCTGCTGTTAAAAAACCTCCATCATCTATGTCTCTCTAAAAGGCTTAGCAAAAAATAGCAGAGCTGAAATGTCAGTCACTGCTGTAGAACCACCCACAGCCTGGACAGAAAGTGGGAGTCTGAAGCTGGCTGTGAAGAAAAGGCTCTATGAAACAATATGGTGAGAACAGCCCTTTAGGAAAGGCATACCTTCTGTTTCACAGCCAACAATACAAAGCATTTATATCATCCAGGAAAGAATTTTGGCCACGGATATAAATGGAGAGTGACCGCATGTGTCTGACTGGCTATAACCAGTGAATAGAGGGACAGAGGAGCAGCAGTCAGACCTCCAGCAATCAGACCAGACAAGTAAGCAATTGTCGGACACCGTAATGATGTCTGTACATCCACATCTGATCTTATAGAAGCCTGAAGAAAGATTAAGCCAAAATAATCGTGGCTCCAGAGTAGGGTTTCCTGCCCGTGACTCATGTAAACAGTAAATAAGGAATAATGCAGTGCTGCACCTGATACTTCCCTTCCTGCGTCTCACTTCCTCTTCCCGTCTTTATAATGGCCTTGAAATAGACATTAGTGACAGAGAATCCACAGATAGTAACATCTACGTGTGCAGTTGATGATATTCACTACAAACCGCTATATTATGTCTGAAATATTGACACAGTCCCACCTCCTGTTAAGAACACCAATGAATGTAATGACATTGTGATCAGAGATGAAATCCACACACCTTATATTATAGTAAAAGCTATTCCATCTATTACTGCTGACAACCAGCTGCTATAGCATGTCTGGGAGGTTGTCACAGCCCCGCCCCTGTGTCTAATATCACTGCATATAATGACACTGAGATCAGAGATGAAATCCACACACCTTATATTATAGTAACAGCTATTCCAACTATTATGGCTGACAACCCGCTGCTATAACATGTCTGAGAGGTTGTCACAGCCCCACCCCTGTGTCTAATAACACTGCATATAATGACATTGTGATCAGAGATGAAATCCACACACTTTATATTATAGTAACAGCTATTCCATCTATTACCACTGAAAACCAGCTGCTATAGCATGTCTGGGAGGTTGTAATAGCCCCGCCCCTTTGTCTAATATTACTAAATATAATGACATTGTGATCAGAGATGAAATCCACACACCTTATATTATAGTTACCGTTATTCCATCGATTGGTGCTGACAACCAGCTGCTATAACATGTCTGGAAGGTTGTCACAGTCCCGCCCCCTGTTACTGACATCACTGCATATAATGACATTATGAGAGATTTGAGATCCGCACAACTTACACTACAGTAACAACTATTCCGTCTATTACTGCTGACAACCCGGCTGTATATCATGAGTAAGAGGTTGTCACAGCCCCGCCCTCTGTTATTAACATCACTGAATATAATGACACTGTGATCAGACATGAAATCCACACACCTCATATTATAGTAACAGCTATTCCATCTATTACTGCTGACAACCAGCCTCTATATCATGACTAAGTGCTTGTTACTTGACATTGCTGAATATACTATTAATATAAATAGTCCAAACATAAATATATCCAAGAAACCTCATCTCCAGGCTAGGCATATCACAATGTTAGCCCCCTATCATTGTGAAACCCTCTCTAAATAGTCAATACCCAATCCAAAAACAACTCAAGAGAGTATGGGATAGAACATCAATCACTTTATTTAAATAACAAAAGTTAAAATTCATAGAAAATTTAGGTGTAGAAAAGAGAATCACCAAAGAGCACCAACGAGTACAAAATCCAGAAAGTTGTAGCACAGGATTATAGATCTAGTGTATATAGACAGGTAATAGCTGTAAGTGACGATACAGCACATCAGCACACATCCCCACACTGTATATAGTTAGGTACATATACTAAAATCCAGCATATTTACCAGAGGTATTTTGGGTTATGAGTGCAACCCAAAATACCTCTGGTAAATATGCTGGACTTTAGTATGTGCATCTAACCATATGGCGTCTGCTAACATCCCCGTGCTGGGTTACATATACTTTAAATACCGACACTAGCGTCTGATTAAACTTGAATATCTATTAAGGACTTAGTCATTTACTACTTTGTCAGTGTTAGTTATTTGGATATCTGGTTACACTACAGTGTGGGGATGTGTGCTGATGTGCTGTATCGTTATTTACAGCTATTACCTGTCTATATACACTAGACCTATAATCCTGTGTTACAACTTTCTGGACTTTGCACTCGTTATTTTTCTTTGGTGAATCTCTTTTTTACACCAAAATTTTCTATGATTTTTTAACTTTTGGTATTTAAATAAAGTGATTGATGTCTTACCCCATACTCTCTTGAGTTGTTTTTGGAGTGGGTATTAATATAATTACACTGCAGTCTGAAATGAAATTGACAACTTATATAAGAATATAATAGAATTATATAGAATTCTATATCATGATTGAGAGGTTGTCGAAGCCCCACCTCCTGGTTCTGACATCACTGAATATGTTACAAGCAGTCCTCGACTTACACTGTTCCGACTTACATCTGTCCCTTAGTTACAAACAGAGACTTTTGGGGCATGCTGGCACTAGTAGTTCCATGGTCCACAGCAGATCATAGCTGTGCAATGACAAGTTCCAGCATTCCACAGCAGCACATGAGGTGAAAGAGAGGAGAAATCTTCTTAGCAGGGACACAGACAGCAAAACAAATGTAAAAACCCTTTCCTGCACTATCCGAAACAAAAACAAAAAATTTTGTTCTGGAGTTACATTCCAACTTACATACAAATTCAACTTAAGAACAAACCTACAGTCTTTATCCCATTCATAACCCAGTGACTGCCTGTAATTATACTGTGATCAGAAATGAGCCCCACACTCAATTTTCTACAGAAACAACTTTTCTATTACTGCTGTCAACCAGCCCTTTATATCATGTCTGAGAGGGTGTCACAGCCCCGCCCCCTGTTACAGTGGTTATCACAGCCCCATCTTCTGTAACTAGCACCGTCATATCATCCAGTGTAAGGACTGAACTAGGCGATGGAGTCTTTTTTAATGTTTTTGTCTTTTGTGGTGGCAGATCCTTTTGTAGTGATAAGATCTGATATAAGACGTTGTTGTATATTATAATAACAGAAGCCAGGTCTCCTCCCACTGAGTCTGACATTAGATATACTCAGACAGGGCGTTCTAGGACTGATCCCTCCACGTACACACAGCAGCACTGCTCTTTGGAGGGACCCCCTCCCTGCAGAGGTTCTGGGAGCTGAGGCAGGAAGCCAGGGTCATGGAAGGAGCCCTGAGGAAGTGAGAGGAATAAATCAGGGCAGGGGGTGCAGGAGAAGGGTGAAAGGGGGGTGTTCCTGAGGAAGTGTGAGAAGGGGAGCGGGTATCCTGCAGTCAGGCACTCTGATAACCATTAACTCTGTCAGTAACTGATGCGGGGAGCGAATGTCCCTGAAAGAGTTAATCCTGCATCAGTGATAGAGAATAGGGCTCAGTATAATGGCTAAAACCCATTGCCGGCCTCTTCTTGATGCCACATCCTCTTCACTCCTTGGTCTAAGCTCTGTAATCCTAAAATGTCAAACTTGTCTGGTCACACTAGGCCATACACTGATCGTACACAGAGCAATGTAAACCAGTTTACCAGATCCGGAAAGCCTGACCTTCCCTAGTCTTGTTCACACAACTGAGGACTTGTTACAATGCATCAGTGCAGGTTATCAGCCCGAAACCAGGAGAGAGATTTGTGATGCTGCCAGCATAGGTTTTCAGCCTATTAATGTAAAGACTAATGTTTTCATTCACTGACATCAAGCAGAGATCTTGAAAATTGTGAGGAATTGATACACAAAGTCTATCAGAAAGTTGTAGAACTCTTCATTAAACACTAAGGCTATGTTGACACGGCTAATTGCAGGGCGTACAGTACGACCCGCAATTACGCCTGGTTTGCGGGAGTTCGGGCCGATCGGCCCCATAGACTGCCATTACTCGCGGCTTGTAAGCGCCGTGAATAAAGGACATGTCAGTATTGTCTCGACATGTCTCGATCGTATTGTACGAGCGGGGAAAGGAAGCGTAATCCATAGTTCTCTATGAGATCTGTGGATTACCGTCATGATTGGGGCGCATTTCGCTCGTATTAGAGCATCCCAAAATAAGCCATGTGAACATAGCCTAACAATGCTCTTTTTACCTAGGGTTGCATTGGCCTTCAGCTATGAGTGTAGGACAGTATCATCCTGGTAAGCTGATACTAATTAGTGACGGTCCCTAATTTATTATCTGTAATTAACAGATTGTATATTGGCAGTCTACAATTTACCACTCTGCAGGGAGCTGGAGGATTATAATGCCGATTAGTTTGATGAATGTAAAGCTGCCCATAGAGGGGGGCACACATCTATCATATCGACACATAAATCCATTGTTACACTGCTGAAGCTGAGAACTATTTGATCAGTTCCCTAAATATTTCTCAATAAGCAGCAACCAGAAACTTTTGAGTACTTTCCACATAAACCTTTACTCATTGTATAATTGTACCACACATCCAATGACAAATTGGGTCAGTGGTGGCTCCCTGGTTCTACCATGGTGGAGTCAGTTATCACTATCCTAGTGGTCACTAGTCGGTTGGTACTGGTAATAGCAACACAATCCAATATCAGCAGCACTCTACTAGCACTAAAAAAAAAGTCAAAAGGAACGTAGGAATTATTGGAAAAGCATTTCTGCTACTTTAGATAAATGAAAATTTGAGGTTCTTAGTGTATATTTTTGATCAAAACTGTATAAGTCCACCTGTCAATGTCAAGGACGACCCCAAAACAGGTGGGAACCTACTCTATTGTTACCTCTCTTGGTGCCTGTTCAGATCTCTGTTCTGCCCGGATGTCGGCGTCTCCGATTCATCCCGATGTGGGAGCAGTGATGGACCGAGTCGTGAACGGCTAGCCTAAGCCGCAACAAATCACGAGTATACCAGAAAATTATATAATTGACATATGGACATTTTTAATACATGAATTGTGGTTATATGTTCGTCATGAATAAAAAGTAATGACTAAAAGGTTCGCCGATTTTGCCTAAAGTCTATGAAGATGTATTGATAGGATTGGAGGTGTCCCGTATTTTGATCGGCTAAGTTTGGGTATGCTCAAGTTTGAACAGTGATAGATAGTGGCTGTTTTATATTAAAGGGGTTGTATCATTTCATTGAATGGTCTTCAGAATAAGGGGACAGTGAATACAAGCAACTTTGCAATTGGATGTCATTATCACAGGATCCCTTATCTTCTGTTTCTGTTTACACTGATCTCCAGTCCTGGCCGGATCCCTCCTCCTTGCATTTTACTAGCTGAGAGCTCATTTACATTCTGTTTGGCCACCAGTCGGCTGTATTCACAGAGCTTGCATTCCTGCCTCTCACTCAAAGTATGGGAGCGGCACATTTTCACTCTGCACAGCCAGAAGAAACAGAATAACACTGCAGGGCTTCTATAATCAGAAAACAGCACAAATGTGTGACTGTGCCTAAACATAGAAGGAGTATTAGGGGCCTAGAGCATTTCACCCTGCAGGAGGAGTTTATACAAGACTGGATTCAATTGTAACATGAATGCAAGCCTGTGGTATGTAAACAGCTCTTACATACTCTGCATAGGGAGAGACACAGTGACATGTGGAGGGGGGGGGGAACACATGGAGCCAGCATGAACAGTGAAGGGGGGATGATGTCATCCCTTCGGTAAGAAACACCCGCTGTGAGGGGGAAGAAACGCCCCTGAATTTCTGTAACTGAGAGGCTGTGAGAGCACTGAAACAGGCTAACTGACGAAGCGATACATCCCCTTTAAGGCCTATTCAGACGCCCACATTTCAGGGAGAGAAGATTCCAGCTGCAAGCTACTCTGCATTGATTTAAAAACCTGTGCAAATGGATGGAGGGCAAAAACCAAAGTGTTTGTATTTTACTGCCACACCAGTGTGCACCTATCCTCATTTTTTTTTTTAAACTAAGCACTGTTTTTTTTTAGACTTTTGTTACTGGTAAGAGCATCATGGGGGTCATTCTTGGTAACAGAAGAAAAAGTGGACCTATTCAGTCTTAAATTATGGAAACCAGAGCTGGAGTCCATAGAAGTTCAGGAGAAGACTTATTTGGTCTCAAAGTATAACACATTTATAAATATACAATCATCTTGTATGTCTGATGAAGAAGCACTGTCACTTCAAAATGCGTTATATACTGAAAGCAAATAAAACTGCCTTTTATGGCCTCTTGCACTGGTTTCTCTTAGAGGAGAACATCAATGTCCAGATCTTTTCTTCTGTACCGTTGCAAATGACCTGGTATCCGTGGCATACATGAGATGGCAGCACCTTCAGTTTGACCATGCGTGCTTATACAAGAGCTTATCTCTTTCATACAACCTGCTAAGATGAGCACATTTCCAAATGAAGTAATTAAAACACAGAGCCTGTGTCCTTCAGCCATGCTATCCTACGAGGCACTGTGCTTCTATATTCCCTCACAAATTATAAAACTGTAGTAGAAGATGCAAGTGGTCAGTTTTCAGATGAGTTTGTGTGGCTCCATCACTGTGATCAGAGCTGTGTCTTGCAGTGGTCACCTATTGGCTGGTACTGGTAATGCACTGATGATGACTAGTTAGTGGCCTTGATGGTAATGATGGTATTCACCACAGTGAACTCAGTGGTCTGGCTCTTGTAATCCAGTGATGGCAGTCTGTTCTGTTAGTTTGGTTACAGTGACCAGTTGATGGTTCTCAGTGAGTGTGGAATCAGTTGTTGGCTCCATTTAGTAAGTGGTCAGTTCTTGGCTCTCTCTAGCCGGTACCTACAGGGGCATTGTTATAGGGGGTGCAGAGGTAGCAGTCGCTACCAGGCCCTGCAGCCTGAGAAGGCCCCAAAAGCCCTTCTGCCACAGCATTGTAAATGGCACATGGTAGCTGAGCGGTCCCACTTCACTATTTGCACTAGGGCCCAGTAGCTGCGAGTTACACCTTTGGGTTCCTTGTACTGTCTGTGTGACCAGGTGATACCAGTCAGCTCCAGGTTCTGTCAGTCTGGTTACCCCAGTCAGTTGATGGTTCTGTCTGTGCAGACAGTTGATGGGTCGGTAAGTCAGTGGTCAGTTCCCATTCTGTCTGTGTGGTCAGTAGATGACCTTAGTAGTGAGTGGTCATTTGCTGTTGTGTGGTCAGTTGATGGCTTAATAAGGTAGTGTTCTCTCTGTCTGGTCAATTCTCAGTTCTGTTTTTGCGGTCAGTGGATAGCTCCATCAGTCAGAGGTCAGTTTCTGGTTCTGTGTGTCCAATTCCTGGTTCTCTCTGTCTGGATACTTCTTGATTTTGTTTGTCTGACCAGTTGATGGATCAATCAGCCAGTGTCCAGTTCCTGGTTCCCTCAGTGTGCTCAGGTCCTGGTTCTTTAGGTCTGGTCATTTTACCTATTCTGACTGTGGTCTTGGTTCTGTGTGTTCAGTTCTTGGTCCTGTGTGGTAAGTTCTTGGTTCTGTCTGTGTGGGCAGCACCTGGTTCTGTCTGTGTGGGCAGCTCCTGGTTCTGTGTTTGATGTCAGCTTTTGGTTCTGTCCGTGTGGGTCAGTTCCTGGTTCGGTCTGTGTGCTCAGCTCTTGGTTCTGTCTGTGTGCTCAGCTCTTGGTTCTATGTGGTCAGATCTTGGTTCTGTCTGTGTGGTCAGTTCTTGGTTCTGTGTCCTCTGTTTCTATTTGTGTCTAGGTGGTCAGTTCCTGGTTCTGTCTGTGTGCTCAGTTCTGTCTGTGTGCTCAGCTCTTAGTTCTATGTGGTCAGATCTTGGTTCTGTCTCTGTGCTCAGCTCTTGGTTCTATGTGGTCAGATCTTGGTTCTGTGTGTTCAGTTCCTGGTTCTGTCTGTTCAGTTCTTGGTTCTGTCTCCTCTGTTTGTTTCTGTTTGTGTCTAGGTGGTCAGTTCTTGGTTCTGTCTGTCTGGTCACTTCTTGGTTCTGTTTGTGCTATCAGTTGATAACTTCATTAGCCAGGGGTCAGTTCCTGATTCTGTGTGCTGAGGTATTGGTTCTCTCTGCCTGGTCATTTCTCTATTCTCTCTGTGTGGTCAGTTGATAGCTCCGTCAGTCAGTGGTCCGTGTCCTGCTGTGCTGCTGGGTCCGATCTCCTGTTGAGCCCATTACTTGTCTCCTCAGATCAGCCTCAATCAAGCTCTTTCATGATATAATTGGGATGTAATGAAGCTTTTCGCACGGTCCTGTGACTGCATGCTCATGGCCTTGGGCGCAGGTCATATGGCTCACAATGCAGGGACTTTGCTTTCACATGGTCATAGCCTAAAGATACACACTGTAAAATATGTATACCCCCCCCCCCCTCAGCCTCCCATAGGGTCAGCAAGAGTTAGGGCCGCACTGAGCCCCTCTTGTTTCCTGCTGGAACAGAACATGAGCATAGCTCTTAGATGACAAATATCCTTTATACCATCCTCACTCCAATTTTGCACAATACACAATGGCAGGACATGAGCTGGGCTCATGCACCCCAGTAAAGTTAGGACGTAGAGGAACAACAACATGGCTGCAGAGAAATGTCAGCCTGCATTATGCATATTAACACTGATCCGATTCTGATTTAGAATCCAACCAGTACTTTATCATATTTTGGGCTATTTTGTGGCCCATTTTGTGGCCGCAGTTTTTGGATTCGGCTGTAGTACATTTGTACTATGCAGTATATTTTCCACTATAAATCAGGCAGAAGAATGCACATGTTCTAATTTTTTGAAAATCCAGATTGTGTAGACTACAGCTCGGAGATTTTCATCAGATAATTGCTATTGACATTCTGATGAAAAATACTTTCACAGTATACAAATAAAATTTTCATGTCATTTTGAAAAAAAAAATTTCAATAAAAGTATACAATTTTGCCTTGGGTCTCTTACGGTAATATAAACAGAACAATATGAAACATATCATTATATTAACAATGACCACACGACCTGGTAGAGATCAAAGTGCAGTATAAAAACAGTATCAGATATAATCTGTATATATGTAATCAGTTAAAACATTAAAACACTAGTACCTAAAACACCAGTATCAGATTTCTATTGACGCCTATGAGGATGGTTTACAGTTGGTTTTCAAAACCTAAAAGCCTACTGAAAATCCGACGTTAAAACCATGCCATGTAGACGGGCCCTAAAAGTGATACATTTTATGAAACTTTTATAATATCTTAACTGATCAGCTCTAGACGTCATTTCACAATAGTAATGCAGTCATTGTAAGTTACAGCAGTTGATACATTATGACCACTTAAATGGGTTATCTCACTACATTGATTCATCTTACCTCAGTCCTGTTTTCTTGGTTTCACTTTGAATTCAGGGGCTGCAGTAGAAGCTAGGTCTGTAGCTATAGCAACCAGTGCTGGCAGCCTATCAGGATAGATCAAACAGGTATGTAGCTATAGCGACCTGAGGAGCTGATGCAGCCCATTCAAGAGGGGATATCTCAGAATAGGTAGGACACTGGTAATGGACACATATTGCAAAGTGACTTGTTTTTGCAAGATCTTTAATATAAAAAGCAATCATTGTAGTGAGACAACCCCTTTAACCCCATAACATTTTAATCTGAGGCATAAACATGGCACTAATGGTATCATATTTTCCTCTTATTTGCACCATTTGGGTCTTGGAGGCAGATGAATAAAGCCTGGTCACTTGGGGTTAATGCAGCATGGGCCCTTTATTGGCTCCGGGCCATGAGCTGCGATAATTAGCAGTTTTGTATGAACATTTTAATGGGCCAATTCCTGTTTATCACCTGCTGGAGAGGCGCGAGCTCCTTGGAACCTGAGACCTTACTTCTCTCCCCCCTTACATTCTAGGACTGTTTGATGCTTTACAAAACTCATTTCTTATTGTTGAAGCCACAAACTTCTGGATCCCCAGATCAGAGTCCTGTCTGGTTGTAAAAAGGGAAGGGAGGGGTGGTGGCAGATTAGGACATTATATAAAATGCAATCTACAGAACAGCAAAAATCACTGAATCGCTGGAAATCTCTATCCAGGAGTGGCCTCTGGTAGGATGATGTGTTGAGGCTTCACTGGTATCTGTTCCTCTGCGCCCTGTGTTCAAAACCCACTGTAACCGCAGAGAATGAATTCTCTGAATAGTTAGCAAACCTTCAGAGAATAAAAAGCTTGTGATTTCGATCGTTTGCCACAAAAATAAACCCGGGAGCCGTCAGTCACCGAGCTATCCTCTTGTAACATTACACTGCACATTGGTTGTCACCCACCCTTTCACAGTTCCTAAAAAAAATTAAAATCCACAATTGCATAAAATAAACAACAGCATAAAATAACACAAAAATGTATTTTCCTATGAAGCACTGTTTCAGTTCTCTGTTTACCTTCTATAGTTCCGGTTGGTGCACGCCTGCTGAAGTCGACTAGTGGCTTCAATGGTAATGCGGCATGTACGTGAAATCCTTGCTCAGTCAATAAATGGTGCGTGAGTGGTGATGTCAGTGGAATGGCATGTTATCCAACACAAAAGTGGATCAGCATCACTCCACAAGTGCTAAGAGACAGTTAAATGGGTTGTCTCACCATACTGTTTTACAGAGCTACAGCCAGCTTCAGACTCACACTTCCTGGTTAGGCTGTGGGTCGGTAGTCAGCAGTAATTGCATATCAGCTCTGCTATTCCTGGCTGAGCATGTTACTGTGACATGAGTGTAGTAGGTTTATAACCTACAGGGCTTTAAAGGGTTAAAACTTGTTATTAACTTAGATAAGCAAGCTCCTGTGCTGGAAATAAGACTCAGCAAGGAGTAACTCACCATGGTAGAAAGTGCTGCTTGAAGCAAACAGAGCACAGATAGAGAGGTCGTTGGTAACCTAGAGAAACTTGTGTATACAAGCAGTAGATAAAATCTCCTTTATCTCCTAAACAAAGCAAAATAAAAACAGCAGTGTATTTGGTAATAGTTTTTACTTACCTCTTTTAAAGAGCATTTCTGCTCCATTTATGATACATGAAAATTTGAGGTTCTTATGGCACATTTTTGATCAAAACTTGAAGGCCAATCCATGACAAAGTGACCTCAGCTCAGATCCAACTGAGAAAGTAATCTCACCTTAAATGGTGAAGGGCACCAATCAAGGTGAGAATGCTTCTTTAGTGTTGGTCCTCATCTGAGCTGAGCTTGCCGTTGATGGATGGGCTCTCACAGTTTTCATCAAAAATGTGCCCTAAGAACTTCAGATCATCATGTATTCTAAATGCAGCAGAAATTCAAATTCATAGTTTGCTGCCTCTTAGGGCGCATCCCCACGGCAGTGGACAAACCGGCCGGTATTTGTCCTGTTTTGCGCCGGCCGTGGGGGGGACGGCTTTTCTCCGCGATGAGCGGAGAACAGCCCTCCCCCCTCCATCGAGAAGCACATCTTCCATCCGGAAACCGGACAGAAGATTGTGCTTCTACAATGTTTTACCGCCGGCGGCAAACCCGTGCAGTGGGGAATGCTGCACGGGTTTTCCATAGAGCACAATTGTGCTCATTTTCGGCCGGTTTTTCAGGCGGTCTGAAAAACTGCAAACCGGCTGAAAACCCGTGCTGTGGGGACATGCCCTTATCGTTTGCAGAGTGCTGCTGACTGTTGTTGTTAGTTTCAGTAGAATGGCATGTGACCAGTGAAGCCGCTAAATGGCTGCAGTGGTCACGTGCCGACTGGAACTGCAGGAAGTAAACAGAAATCGGTCAACTCCAGCACTTGAATATACATAAATACAAAGGTATATTTTGCGTTGTTTTATGCAGCTAAAGATTATTTTATTTTTTTTTACTTTTTTAAGTCGGAAATTCTCTTTAAATCAGCAAGTAATTGTGTATGATGCGGTTTGCTGATGTATCTAACGCTTCCATATATCACACAGTTTAATTGTGTATGTAGCCTATCATGTGTGATAATATCTGCTAAGTCGCTGCATCTAATCCTATCATGTGTGATACCGACTGCTGAGCAGCTGTATTTAAATAGGACCTATGGTCACTTCTGACATGCTTGTTTTAGTAAATCCTTGTGTTCCCTGTGAAATAACAATTCTGGAGCCTCTTCTCTTATATCTCTGTGTTGTGCTGTTCCTCTGTTATTCCTCTTACAAAATTTACAACTGAATCTGTCAGCTGTCAGTGTGTAAAAGAACACGCCCCTTTGAATACTGAAATGGTAACACCCAGCTGACAGATTCAGAAATACAATTCTAGAAGAAATACCAGAGGAACAGCACAACCAGGCTTGGACTGGCCCTAAGGGGAATAGGGGAAACCCCCACTGGCTCTTGAGCATAGCAGACCTGGAGTTGTTTTTCAACTGCATATGCATCCTCAGATGAGGCAAAAAAGCAGAGAAAGAGAGGCAAAACGTAGGAAGCAGAGCATAAGAGGCATGTATAGTCATTGACAGTAGCTGTAGGGTGGGCCCCTAAAATAAACTCCACCGGTGGGCCCAGAATCAGCTCAACTGCTGGGCCCCTAGAATTATCTCCACCTGTGGGCCCTAGACAACCCAAACCGACACAGAGCACAACACAGATATAAGAGAAGATGCTCGGGAATTGTTATTTTACAGGGAACACAAGGATTTACTAAAACAGACAAGTCAGTAGTCACCACAGGTCCTCTTTAGGTCAGTCATTTTGATACTGTCTGCTAAACTGTTGCATCTAATCCTATCATGTGATACTTTCTGCTACTGTATCCAAGCCTATCATGTGTGATATTGTCTACTTATGTATCTCAGTGTTAGGTAATGGTACATACCTTGTTTATGGTGTACATTTTGTGTGCACAGAGAGCTCCCGACGCCTATGCTAAACTTATCCATAGAATTAATTGGCCCAATAGTGTGTGTTATTGGCCTCAGTTTGGATAGAAAAGCACAGGAGCTATTCTGTATAATGGAATTCAGAAAAAAATGTATACGTTAAACACCTATGGGTAACAGATGCCACTTCTTGGCACCTGTTTAACATATATAGCTTGTTGTAGACCTTAAATGGAAGCCAGAAATGTGATGTGTCCTCAGCCTAAGCAGCACAGTACTGTCACCATGATTATCTATATACTTATTAGTCACTAATGTTGAGAAACAAGAGCTTATAGACTATTCAGAATCTTTTCTAAGGCCCTGTCTACAAACTACTAATTTTTGGTTGGAATGTTAAGCAAATTCAGTATTTAGAATCCGCAAAAATACGACTGTAACCAGTGCCCCATAGACCGCAATAGAAAATCTGAGCTCTAGTCTACACAGCACGGATTTTCTATTGTCACATTTCTAAACCGCCGGAATATAGAACCTGTTCCATTTTCCAGCAGATTCTAGTACAGTTCTATGTACTGGGCCGAAAACCGACCGCAGTTTGTGGTGCAAACCCGCGGCAAAAAACGCAGCACGGTGATTGTAAAATACAGTTGGATTTTCAACAGCATATTACAGTTGCCGTGTGGACATATCCTAAAGATGTAGATATCACTGCAGAAGGATCCAGGGAACAGTGTGAGCAACAGAGAGTTAGGTATCACATGCCATGTGCTTCTATGCCTATCATGTCTGATATTCTCTGATGCATTCGCTTCCTTGGTCTTGTGACTTGTCTGTGTGTACAATGGCTTCTCAGTGAGCTGCGGTCTTAGCGCATGTTTTAGAGTAATTCTTCTGTTATTTGTGAGATGTAATTAAATGTAGAAGTGAATAGATTTGTTGTCTAATCTGTGTCTTGTTAACCGTTAATGTCCCTGATGCATGTGATGCACATAGCTCTAAACTCTTAAAGGGGTTTTGCCACGAAGTAAAATTGACGTGGGAAACTTGCAAATGAAATAACAAACATTTTCACCGTTCATTATTATTAAAAATTCTGCACCGTTTTTGTTTTAGCTGCTCCTTTAGTGATCCGTTTTCTACAGCTCATCTCCAGGGGATAAGACCAGGGCTGAGAGCTCCTCAGTCCTGGTCAGACATGCATGCTCAGACATCACTTCTCCTCTCAAGCAGCTACTGAGTGTTCAATACACAGGGGCTGTCATTCTACTCCCGTCCTCTGTACTCCTTAGTAATTAGTCAAACAGTGTAAATAAATAAAAAAGAAATCTCAATGAGGTCTGTGCATTGATAAAGAGAAAAAAAAAAACACAGGTTTGGCTCCTGCAGGGATTTGAACCTAGAACCCTTGTGCTCGGAGGCAAAAACTTTACCTCTCAGCTACTCACAATGCTTTACATAAACAGACCTTTCTGTGACTACAGAGAGGAAAGGCATGGTGATGTCAGTCTGCTGGGTCACATGATATGCAATTCAAACAAATCACACATGCCCCCTTCTGAGCACACAGAGCTGAAGAGCTGGATGCAGGAGGTATGAAATGAGATCGTGGCAAAACCCCTTTAAACACCACCCCATGTATTACACCCCACCCCATGGCTGTCGTCACTTAGCGCTATTGCTGCCAACAGAAATGTATTGACCCAGGGGAGGAATATTCAGCAGTGAAACCCTTATCATCATATGTAGTGATGTGTCTGGCACTCAGACGCTGATGGATACAACTCTTTTCATTTGCTGCCCCACTATAGGAAATGTGCTGGTTATTATTTTATTGTGGCCGTGATGACATTTGTCTCGCTTCCCCTCCCCTACATTCAATGTCCCTGTGTGAATGCGCTCTTACACTAGTTGCCACTTCATTTCCATCACCTGCATTTGCAGCTATTAGGAAGTAAGGGGCAATGACCGGGTAAATGCCAAGCAGCTGCTGTTACGAGTTGTCTTTGAAGATGTCCCTATCATCTTCTGTGCGTGGGGTAAGGGGTACAGACTTCTTGCAGTGATGTGTGAGGTCAAAGCTAGTTAGGACCAAAAGGTAAGAGAAAATGAGCCCAGTGTAAGGATATTGTTCATGATGCCAACCTTGTTCTTCCACCAGTCTCCCCATGTTCTGCCTCTCCCTACAGACCTGACAGATGAAAGCTTCCTCCATCCTGTCTCTGGACGGTGTCAGAGTGAAGGAGCCCAGCCTTCAAAGGCTCATCTCCCCGTTTTATGAAATCCCTGTCATAGTGATCAAATGCAGGGTCACGTCTAAACTGCGGCTCCATCCTGCCCCCAGGTGCGCGCGCTTTCAGACCAGGCTGGGATCAATTACAGGCTTAGGACCCCACCAACTAAGTGTTACCTGACGTGGACAAAAAGTACTACAACTCCATAAATGCTACACAGACTACAACTCCAAGGAAGCTACATGACTGAGTATTCTACATGATCTACAACTCCCAGGACAATACATAAATTACAAATCCCAGAATGCCATGTAGACTACAACTTAAAGAACATGACCAATAACTCTCAGGATGCTATATGGGCAGAGGCGTAACTTGAAGCTCCTGGGCCCTGATGCAAAGAATGAAATAGGGGCCCCCAGTTACCATGTGTCCTTACTGTTACTGGTGTCTTCCTATGTGGCAGGAGGGCTTTTGGGCCCCCTGAGACTACTGGGCCCGGTAGCGGTTGCTACCTCTGCACCCCCTGTAGCTACGCCCCTGTATATGGGCTATAACTGTCAGGCTGCAACAGTGTTAATTAAATATTGGGTGTTGCTCAAAACTGTCCTTGTTCAGTTCAACACGGGTTCGACCAAACTTGTGAAAAATATTTTTCATTCTGAGCGTAATGGTAACCTTAAAGGGGTATTCCCACTTTACAATGTGAAGGACAGCTATGCTTTAGACAGTAGCATAAATGTGTGATAAGAATTGGTCCCACCTCTGAGACCTGCGCCTTTATTAAGAATAGGACGAAACCTCTCCATTTTGAATGAAGAGTTGGTCGGAACGCTCCCATTGATCTCAGTGGGTGTTTAGACTACAGATGTGCGCACTATTGATGTGCCATCTATGTTTATGGTAGCAATACCCCTTTAAACCAAACTCAGGGTTTGAGTTAATTTACTACTCTTTGGCGCTTTCAGTCCAGCGGCGCTCTTGGTCTGCTTTCACTTCGTATCTGATGTTACACTATATTTTACCCAAATTTTTTTTTCGGTGATTCAGCTAAAGATTGATTTGGGGGTGACTCAAATAGAATTGCTTGGATTTAGGTTGAATTTGACTCAAATTTGAAGTGCAGCACTGATTCTGATTACTCTAAAGGGGCTTATGTTTTTTACACGTAGTTAACTGCGGGAAACTAATTCCCCCCCGCCCGGGCGGGCCGGGGGTTTTACCCGCGCGTTGGCCGGGGTGCAGGGCGGGGGGAGGGACCCGCCCCGGGAGCGGGGGGCACTTCCCCCAAAACCGAAACCCAATATGACATTCCATTACCCCAGCGGGGCCGCATAACGCCGCTTGGGTAACTTAAACCCCTTTGTCAATTATTCCCCTCCCCGGCGGATTCCCGAGCAGGGGGGAGGAGACGTAATCCATAGTTCTCTATGAGAATTTGTGGATTACCGTAATGAGGGCCGTTTCAGCCCGTAATTTGCGCACTTTCGGCGCGTAATTCCCGGACCGAAATACGGCCCATTTTAAGCCGTGTGAACATGGCCTAAGGGGCCTTTCACACGCTTTTCTGTGACTGATTCCACCCCGTACTCCCGCCGTATTTGCGTGCAGTGCTTGTTGGAATCCGCCCCAGTCATTAGGTAATCCACAGCTCTCATAGAGAACTATGGATTCCGTCTCTTCTCCCCGCTTGGCGAATACACTGAGGGGGGAGAAAGTGACATGCACATTATTTACTGCGTGGACGTGCCGTGAATAATGAGTGTCTATGGGGCCAGCAGCTCGCTGCCTGGCAGCCGGCATAATTGCGGGGCGAAATCCGTCTAAGGGTATGTTCACACGGCTTATTTTCACGTGTAATTGCGCTCGGATTGCGCTTAATCCATGGCGAAATGCAAGCAGCAATTACGGTAATTCATAGCTCTCATAGAGAAGTAAGGATTATGCGTCATTCCCCCACGCTTACAATACGATCATATTGTACGTGCGGGGGTTGAATTGACATGTCAATAGTTAGCGGCGACTACGCAACGCTGACAATGCATGTCTATGGGGCCAGCACCCAGCTGGCCACCCCGTGCTTTGGAATTACGTGCGTGGTTCCAAAACACCCGTCGTTTTGCGGCGCGTACTATACGCGCCGCAATAAGCCATGTGAACATACCTTAAAGGTATGTTCACACAGAGCGCTGCATCAGATTTTGGAGCCGTTTTTATATGCGTGTTTGGATCTGTGTTTCGGACCTTAAATGGACCCAAACATGCATCTAACAATGTCTAGTGTGCAGTTGCTTTCAATGTAAGACATGCATCAGCGTTCAGATGACTGATCGCTGATGCGTGTTTATTTGCACCTTTCTAATGCATATTTCAGATCCGTTCAAAAAATTGTCATGTCAATTCTTGATCTGAAAGACATAGCAGGTGCCCTATTTAAAAACTATAGGGTGCGTTTCTGCTGCAGCCAAAACACAGCCAAACACGCACCTGCGTGTTGGATGCATTTTGGATGCGATTTGTGCCGCGCTTTTGGATGCACTTTTCGGATCCAAATCGGAACCAAAAACGGATCCAACATACCGTGTGAACATACCCTGATACCTGATAATTGTCTATATGGCATTCGCGCACAGTTGACGTAGTGCCGGATATCCGCATAGCCTGCAAGATAGTAACGTAAATGCAAGAAATCAGTAACAAAGTTAAAAGATGATAGAACGGAGCAAGAATCACATAATTTCTTATATGTGATGATATATAAAACCGTATCCTCCCCAATACCCTCTCCTCCGTATATGCCTCCCCTTTTTTGGTGTATTATCACTACTGGCAGCTTGTGCCCAACTTCTCTACTCTGCTCGTGCCAGGTCAGTGCCGCTGAACAATGGGGGCTGTGGCAGCACGTGTGGCTATCGGTAGCACTTGACAACAAGTGAAAGGGATGAATACAGTCCTATTCAGTACTCTGACTGCCACACGTCTTATCTGCCCCTTCAAATGATAATCAAGGAGATGACCCCGAGGTCCTAGCTGGCAGGCTGTTCATTAAACCCTGCCAGCCGTACCCTATGCTGGGGGTTGGGCAGCACACTACTGAAGGGGTTAATAATGGACACAGACATTGTCCTGGTTTGGTTCTTTGAAATGTCATTGGGTTTTTGTCCTGCAGATGTCCTTCTCTTCTGTTGGTGATAAAGATGGGGGGAGACCTTTGACCTGTGAAGTGGGTCCTTGTGTTGATACATGGCGGTGTGGACAGAAGGGAGACATAGGCCGCGACGGATGATGGAACGGTCACCTCTGACCCCACAGGAGGCTGAGACAATGACTATGACCATAGTGTCCGCCCACTCATGTCAGAAATGAGCAGCTGCCACCGCCATCCGGCTAAGCGGCAGCAGTAAGGGGTTAAGCGGCGTGCTGTCAGCTGACATACAGATTTGTATTTGACATTTCCCTTATCTTCAAAGCGCGTGTATTCATGTTAATGCAGACCATGCCACGGGCAGGGAAGGGGAATAATCCCAGCATCAACATGAAAGGCTCGACATGACACTGGTGATATGTGCTGCATGCACTCACCTTTCCCGTTCTGCTTTCAATATGTCTCCCCACCCTCCAATACCCCCACAAATGTTACCAGTTCAATGGAAAGTCGAAGTAACAAGGTGAACAATGTCGCCCCAGAACGTAACAATGTAAATGACCTTTGGTTTGACCTTTGACTCCCCCAAATACATGATGCTACACTAACAAAGGAAATGTCCTTGGGCAGCTGCAATACATTGTAACGGATCACAATATCCAGATGTGGAGATTTCACACATAACGGTCTATGGACACCACACCAGAGACATCTATTTTAAGCTTAGTTTCTTAGGTATGTCTGTTTTTGGGAAAGCTGGGTGACAACCAATATTGCCACCACTACAGATCCAGTAAATGGTGCCACCTACCTTAGGTGGATCCTTGAATGGTAAAACAACCTAAGATGCTTAAAAATTGGAGTTGAGTGGATAGGTGCACTACCAACTGACTTTTGGTTTCATAAAGCGTGAAAGGGGTATTTTCACACGATTACTGTGGGCATACAGTCATGTGTCTGTCGGGAGCTCGCGCTAATACGCGCATACTCCCGCGGCGCAGGAGGGGGTGCAGCAGCTCGCCACCCCCATAGACATGCATTACTCGCGGCGTGTATTAGCCGCAAATAATTGACTTAATGTCACTTATTGCGCGCTGAAATGACGCCATGTGAACATATCTTAATACGGTCGATGTGCGTGCCGAAATTACGATAATCCATTGTTTCAAAAGAAATTTTTGGATTACGCCTCCTCCCGCCCTCGTACAATCATCGATTGTATGCAGGGGAGTAATGCCTTTTTATTTAATGGCGGGGAATACGCACGCGAGTAATGCAGTCCCTTGGGGGGGGGTGGCCCCCGAAAGACAATTACTGCGGTGTATGTACGTGTCAGTACATCTTGGGGAAAAATACCCTTTGATGCAAATCGTGGCCAAAATGCGGGGGCCCCGAAATTTTGCCGTGTGAACATACCCTTAGTCACTATGGAATCGTGTCAACTAGTGAACATCCAACAGAAGAGGATGGCCCTTGAAAAGACAGGTTTTTTTTCATTTTAAAGGAGGCAGTTTAAGGTGTGAAGTGTCACAAATGTCCCTCAGCCCTCAGTTCAGAGCCACTCATCACACCTAAGGTGCCGCTTTCAGTGCCTGGTAAATACTATAACATTTGTCCCTTTACCCCTTGATTGGGGGGTTCCCGAGGACCAGAAAGAAAACACAAGATTATCCATAACCAAATGAAGTCACTAGGGTGGGATAGATGCTTCATTCTATTATGGACGTCACATGAGAATATGCAGGTATTGGAAAAGAACTAAAAGGGGAAGGGGGGGGCAAGTTGGTAAATGGAGGCAAGACTTACGAAGACGATGACCCCTGAAGAATCGGCAGAACACTAGACATAATGGTAGGACCCTGGTCACATGGGAGCTAGGGGCTTAGATTGACAGCACTATAATGATCACCGATAATAGTATAGTGGTCACAATATCAATGGGTTCCGGAACGAGCATTGTATGTTGAGACCATAACTCTATGGGAAGCTGGTAATTGGTTCCAAAGAATCAAAGTGTCACCCAACATAATGCAAAATGAAGTTTAAAGGAAAATGAAGCAGATAACTATTGCAGGTAAAGCAATTCCTTACAAATAAGAGTTGCTGGAAGCTGAAAATCACTTTCTATTGAGGGATAGGAGCTTCTTTGGCCCGTACGTATACACAATGTATCAAAAAAAAAAAATCCCCTTGGTACCCAAAATGACCTGCTCACTTGGCAATGAAAAAGAGCAGTAGATAACATGTAACCGGGCCCCTGTACTGTAAAAGGGGCTTAGACCGCAACTGTATGCAGTTTACTAATACACATGTGTTGCAAGTAAAATGTTCATGACATTTGGTTGGATCATCCAGTCAAATACATATGCCACAGATCGGCAGCATCTGTGACACCGAGTCTGGCTTCAACATACAATGTCCCAGGAACGACCATTGTATGTTGAAAATATTGTATTTCGAGGCCACTGTAATTGGAGGGATTACTGAACTGATCGACACCTGATTTTACGACCATCGCAACGGAGCTTGGGGGGTCATGTGTTATCCTGCCTCAGATACTTTCAATGGGCTTTACACATTGGGGGCCTTATATCAGGGAAATGAATAAAAAGCACCCGGTACCCCTAATATGGGCTCCGGTGGAGCACAGAGATGTCCAAGGACACAGTTACAGATGAATATTTTTCATACAGATTTCTGAGTCGCAACGACCAACATGGTGACAGAAAATCTGTACAGAACACAATGTGAACACCAGTGTAATCAGAGCGGCCTCATCAATCAGGGCTGCCTTCATTAAGTGGTATCTGCTGTGTCCTGCAGTTCACGACACAAGGAGCAGAGCGGAGCCTCTAATGAGGGTCCTTCCTGCACACCCCACGTCAGTATACAGATTTCCTTCAGCCTGGATTGGGGCCTGGGATGTGTATTTTTTGGCAGAAGGAGACGTTGGGCATGACTTTGATGCTTGGGAACTTCCTGTCTTTAATAAGATTGTGGTCTATTATAAGGCTCTTTGCCCATATGTGACATATTAGGCCGATCCCTCCCCCACTTCATAGTGCTCTGCAGGTCATTGGGCTATTTATCAGGGCCGCCACTCTCCCCCAGACCTCGGTTACTTCCAGGATGAGGTTACACAGAAGCATTCGGACCCTCCATCTGTGTCTGACATCTGTGCAGTCATGGAGACATCATCATCCCGGGTTAGGCTAGGGACAAATAAAGTTTGTGATGTACGTTCGGTGTACGCAGGGAAACCTAAACAAATGCGCTAAACGTGTCTATAGGATTAAATGGCTCAACAGTGGTTAAAAGTGTGTCCTTCTGTCCTCTGTTTGGCCAGTAGACATCTATATACCACATAATAGTATGGATCAGCGCTATTCTACACAACAGTGTCCAATAAAAAAAATAGACATTGTTTTATCTAGGGAATCTATGGGTGATGGATGCCACTAGAGGCAGTCCCCGGGTTACGAATGGGATAGGGACTGTAGGTTTGTTCTCAAGTTTAATTTGTATGTACTTCTGACCAGTTAAATTAATAAAATATAACTCCAGCACAAAAGATTTTTTTTTGTTTCGGATAGAGCAGGTAAGGGTATTTTCGGGCCCGTCCTCAGGGCATACAGCAAAGACCGGTCGGATAATGCTCTGGCCGCGGGGGGACGCCGGTCCTCCGCTGATTGCGGAGAAAAACCCTCCCTCTGTGCATTGAGATGTTCATATTCCGCCCGAAAACCGGGCGGAAGAATGAACATGTTCAAAGTTTTTCGGACCGCCGGCGGTCTAAATAACCGGCCGGCGGAAAACCCGTGCAGTGGGGACCGCTGCACGGGTTTTCCATAGATGTCCATTTAAAAGTTTGTCAGCCAGTTTACAAAACCGAAAACCTTCTGTAAAACTGGCTGAAAACCTGTGCAGTGGGGACAAGCCCTTATTTGTTTTGCTGTCTGTGCCCCTGTTAAGACGATTTCACCTCATTTTCACCTCATGTGCTGCTGTGGCATGCTGGAACTTGTCATTCCACAGCTACTATCTGCTGTTGAACAAGTGCCAGCATGCCCCATAAGGCTAGGTTCACACGGCTTATTTGCAGGGCGCAATTACGCCCCGCAATTAAGCCGTGTGGACGGGGGCGGGGCAGGAGCGGGGGACCAGCACTTCGCCGGCCCATTGACTTGTATTACCAGCGGCGCGTGTACGCCGCTGGTAAATTCACATGTCACTTATTCTCCCCGCCCGGCGGATTCGCCGACAGGGAGGGGAGAGTAATCTATAGTTTCTATAGAACTGTGATTACCGTAATGAATGGGCCATTTTCAGCCCATAATTTGCGCACTTAGGCGCGTAATTACCGACCGAAATACGGTCCATTTTAAGCCGTGTGAACATGGCCTAAGTCTCCGTTTGTAACTAGGGGATAGATGTAAGTCGGGGACTGCCTGGTGTTAAACTTTCATGACATTTATGTTAAATGGAGGCCGTAAACATATTGGGCCATTTATCCAAACTAACTGTCTTTGTTTCCCATAGCAACCAATCAGTGCTCAGTTTTCATCTTTCCAGAACAGTATAAGAAATGAAAAATGAGCGCTGATTGGTTGCTATGGTTAACAACAGTTTTAGCGCCCGTTCACACGGCTTATTCTGGGACTGATTGGAGCCGTACTGCGCGCCGTATTTGCGCTGCAGTACGGCTCCAATCCGTCCCAGTAACTACGGTAATCCACAGTTCTCATAGAGAACTATGGATTCCGTCTCTCCTTCCCGCTCGGCGAATCCGCCGGGCGGGGAGAAAGTGACATGCACCGTGGATAATGTCTATGGGGCCGGCGGGCCGCACCCCTGCCCCGCCCCCTATTCAAGCCGTAATTGCGGGCGAAATCCGTCCCGCAATTACGGCTTGAATAAGCCGTGTGAACGAGCCCTTACTCTTAGGGTATGTTTACACTGTGTATCTTGGCACAAATTTGGTGCTAAAAAACGCCCAAAAAAAGGTCCTAAACACTTCTCATAGGCTGCAGTGTAAAATACGCCAATGTAAAATGTCATTCACACAATGCATATTTTACTCTCGTAATTTTTGGCGTGCCTGTAAAAACATTGACAAGTCAATTATTTCAGGTGCTTACACGTCATAAAATAATACAATATAGGAGGTAGAAATCTCAAATTTCAACAATGCAACATACGTATTTTTCGGCGCACAAAGGTACAAGCCAGAGATACGCCATTTGAACAAACCCTTAGACAATTTTGATAATTGAGACCCACTGAGTCTTATTTATCAAGACTGCCTAAAAGTAAGACTGCCTTTGTTGCCCATAGCAACCAATTGAGCTCAGCTTTCATTTCTTACACCGGGAGAAAAAATTAAAAGCTAAAAAGCTCGATTGGTTGCAAATTGTCAATCAAAAACAGTTTTAAAACTACTGGCAAATGTCTACACAGCACATTTTTTTTTGGAAGGTTTTTTCCGGCAGTTTTCCCGTGTTTAAAAATCCATTTAAAATTCGACTGAAAACCAGTGCCCCAATAGAAAACAAAAACCGTTGGATTCCTGTACAGGGGCCCGACAGCAAATCCAAAAAACTGACAGCGGTTTTTTAGCGAAAACCCCACACCAAAAAACAGGGGCCCCAGCAAATTTTTAAAAATTTCCCCCCCGGTTTCTGGACGCCTTTTTAGCATTTTTCTGTTTTAGACATAGCCGTGGGGTATTTTCCCTCAGGCGGGTTTTGGGGACGTTTGATTCTCTCATTGTTCACCCCAAATTTTTTCAGCAGGGGTTTTTTTTTCCAGCCCCTAAAAATACATCCCCCATAGGAACAAGGGGAAAGTCTGAAATCAGCATCCAATTCACATTACCTAAAGTGGTGGGAAAATTTGGATGGGATCGATCGGATCCCCACCCAAAAACCTGTTTTGGCAAATTTTTTTGGTTTAAAGGCTATTTTTTCAAAACCGGTTTAAATTTGGGCGGGAAGTAATTTCCCCCCCGGCAATTACCCCGTTTGGCGGGGGGGGGGCCGGGAGCGGGGGGGGGTAAAGAGGGGCCGGCACTTCGGGGCCCCATTAAACAATCACTGTAGCGGGGGCGAAAAACGCCGTTTAAAAAGTGAAAAAGGGGGAATTTATTTTCCCCCCCGGGCGGTTTTCGCCGGGCGGGGAGGGGAGACGTAACCCATAGTTCCAAAGAGAACTGTGAATTCCCTTAATAAAAGGGGCCGTTTTGGGCCCCCGAAATTGGCGCATTCGGGGCCGAAAATTTACGGACCGAAATACGGCCCATTTTAAGCCTTTGGGGAACAGGGGCCTAAAACCCCAAAAATGGACCCCAATGCTGAACAGCGAAAAAAATTTTATTTTTGCCCAATCAGCTGTGTGAACCTAGAATTTGCTATTTTTTTACATGGATTTGATGCTGATTTCAGAGACAGTTTTTTTTCCAAATATTATGTAGGGATTCGCTAAAGCTGCCTCAGGAATTGACATGTCAATCCTTTTTTAGTGCTGATAATAAATCCACGGCGAAAAAAATCAGCATTGTGTGCCCCAGGATGTGGATTTTTCCCTTTTAAAAAAATGTAAGGGAAAAATTTCAGTCAGATTTTTTCGTGATTCGGAAAGTGTAAATTTAGGGATGAATCCACCTTTGGGAGAGCGCCATATACGGTGGAGATTCGAAATTGCCTTTTGCCTTCCATTTAAGCAATCTTGCATATCACAAGGCATTATGGGAAAGGAGCTGAGAAAGCTCAAGAGCCCTCTATTGGATGTAACAAATCCTCAATTTGCTTTTGACCCACTGGGTCTTTGGTTAAATATCCCTTTTGCTTTCCAAAGACCCAGTGGTCCAAAGCAAATTGAGGATTTGTTACATCCAATAGAGGGCGCTGGAGCTTCTCAGCTCCTTTCCCATAATGCCTTGTGATATGCAGATGCTTCGTGGAGTGCAAAAGGCAGTTTCGAATCTCCACACGCCTATATGGCGCTCTCCCTAAGGAGAGATCTTCCCTTTCTGAGGCACTCATTGCCTCCCACTCAGCCAAGCTAGCATTGCTCTGCTCTGTACTGATGAGGGACAAACACCCCGAAACAGCTTTCTACAGAAGGCTGATACTGGCTTGGCAAAATATCCCTTTGGCTTTCCAAAGCAAATTGAGGATTTTTGACATCCAATAGAGGGCACTTGAGCTCCTCAGCTCCTTTCCCATAATGCCTTGTGATGCACGTCAGAATCAGCGTCCAAATCAGCTGTGTGAACTTACCCCTATAGTTTTAATAAATGAGGCCTGACATGTCCCAAACCTTATAATACAGCAGCTCCTGGGTTATCCTACACATGTCCAACCAGTAAAAGCAGTCATTACACTGCACATACGCGTTGACATTGAGCTCTCCACAGACCCTGACTGTTATATAAATCTGCATTCTCACTTCCTCTTCTCTCTGTTTCCCTGTAGCTCAGGCATCAGCCATTAATGGATAATACAATCTATTGTACTGTAAACTATGACATGTCGCAGCCTGCACTGTGAATGTTGCTGGCCCTTTAAGATATGAGCCCCCTGGAGGACACCCCTCACAGACTGGCACATGTCTGGGCAGACAGTGCTGGTTCCATGGGGATCTCACCAGTATCAGAATGAACTCTACTAATAGACTTGTGATATGAGCAGCATGAGCCGTGATGGCGGCAGAGAGTTATACATTAGATATAGTAATAAGGAGGCCTGCTCCCCATGGTGGGTGAGGGGCTACACCATCTGCTGCTAATCAGGCGCCATTAACCCTGTAATGTCATTCTGAAATCTGCCACTGTATATAGTTACAAAGGAAATGGGATGGGATTAAGCAACCATGAGAGGGGAGGGGGGTTTTATAAGAGAAAGTTACAGAACATGGAGGGGGAGAAAGGAGACACCGGGGCTCAACACAAAGGAATTTAGGAAAGTGATCATCGGCTGCTGTGGAGGCGATAAAACGATTCTGCAGCCTGAGCCATTAGAGAACATGGGGAGGGGGATATAGCTACATAATGATCGGTGTTGATGGACATCCCACTCTTACTGCATTGTATATAGGATTTCTATGTAAATAAAGCAAATTTACCAAAATCTCAAGAACTGTCTCCTAGAGGTAGCCCTTAAAGGGGTTGTCTCACTACAAGAATTGTTTTTTATGTTAAAGATCTTGCAAAAACAAGTCATTTTGCAATATATGTCCATTAACAGTGTCCTACCTATTCTGAGATATCCCCTCTTGTATGGGCTGCATCAGCTCCTCGGTTCGCTATAGCTACAGACCTGTTTGATTTATCCTAATAGGCTGCCAGCACTGGTTGCTATAGCTACAGACCTGGCTTCTACTGCAGCCTAGTGGAAGACAGTAAACACGACCCTGAATTCAAAATGAAACCAAGAAAACAGGACTGAAGTAAGATGAATCAATGTAGTGAGACAACCCCTTTAATCTTCTATTTAGCACTTTTGAGTCCTGTTTTAATGGTCCCCATCACACAGCTCAGAAGGTCGTCACACAGCTTTTCACAGACCCTGAATGGCATAAACATAGCATTGTTAAGCTACCCTGCTCCCTTCCCCATTGCTCTGTCTGTGTAAGCCTCAAAGCCAGTTCTAACCTTCTGTTCATGAACCAGGAGACTCAGGATGAACATTATTCTTAGCTGGGAATCACATAACATTCCTGAAAATGCCTGAATGCTGATCTTATCTGATCGCCACATAATTTTAATGGGTTTATTTTAAGTCTTTAGTTTTGGGCTCTTTAATCTCCCTCTGAAGTTCTTTTCTACCTCACATCTTGAGACTCAATCTCAGGGTCCTGGGTGTGAACCGTATTGCCAAAGACAATTAGGTGTATAAGACAATGTGACCAGCACTGACCTCAGTACTGAACAATAAGGCAAACAGCACCTGGATCTGGGCCACCGCCCTCGCCCCTTCCTTTATGGAACAGATTCATACAGTTTTTAGTTAGTGGTGCAGCCCCTTTTCTTGGGGTAACTATTGCCAAAGCTAGAATTCTGCTGTACAACTGTTATCTGTTATCTATCTTGAGCTTGGGAAATAGAGGAAGCCAAGCAGGAAAGGGATTAGAGGGAACATGGACTGGATAATATCAGAGCAGAGAGCAAGAGTCAACGAGCGGAAACTGGAACACAGCGAGGGTGCTACTGCTAGACTGCAGCCACTGGACATCATGTGACCGACCACCCCTCCCGGGTCAATCCTAACTGCAGCCACGGGACAACATGTGACCTGACCACCATCCCTGATACTAAATCCTAGACTGAGCCACCGACATCATTTATGTTTACCCAATTTACCCAAACTTCCCCGAATCCCTTTCTCCTAGATGAGCCACGGACTTTTAGTACCTTACCACCAACCCGATAATTTCTCCAAAACTGGCAGCCCCCGGGACATCATGTCACCTGCCACCATCCCTGATACTTTCCCTAGATGCAGCCCCTGGGCTTCCCTGTACCTGACCCCCATCCCTTTTACTCCTAGGGCTGAGCCAAATGGAATCATGGCCCCGACCCCCATTCCCCGATACACTCCAGACTGAGCCACTGGAACCCTATGTACCCGACCCCCACCCTGATACTAATCCTAGATGCAGGCCAGGGGGAAAATGTACCTGACCCCCATCCCCCATAACTTTCTTTTAGACTGAGCCACTGGGGAAAACATTACCTGACACCATCCCCCCAAATCCTAACTGCAGCCACCGGAAATCATGTACCTGACCCCCTTTCCCAAAACTACTCCTTTGGGCGCAGGGCCCCTGGACATCTGTCAAACCCGAACCCCCATCCCCGATTTTACTTTTTAGAAAGCACCATGGACATATTGGGCACCCCAAACCCCCATCCCTAACTAACTCCAGGAACCCGCAGCCCCGGACATCATGTCACCCGACCACCCCTCCCTAAAACTCCGAGACCGCACCACTGAAAACATCATTTAGAACCTAATTTTTCTTCCCCTAGTGCAAAAATGGGAAATGGGCCCCCCACCCATTCCCCCTTTCATCCCGGAATCCCATTAATCAGAACCCTTTTCCCCCCCTTCAAAGCTGCAAACCCCTGGACACTGTACCGGCCCCACCCCTATTTAAGTCACCCTGGCCTTTATTACCTGACCAAAAATCCCTGAAAAATTTCTCCTAACTGCAGCCATTTGGAAAATCATGTCACCTGACCACCCTCCCCCGATATTTTCTCCCAACGCAGCCACTGGGGCATTATGTACCGCCACCTTTTTCCCCATACTCCAACTGCAGCCACTGGAAAACATGTCCCCCTGACCACCATCCCCTTAAAATACTCCTGGGCTAAACCCCTGGACATCAAAGTCACCTTTTCCAAACCCTATACTAAATCCCAGACTGAAACCCCTTGGGCTCAAAAGTCACCGGAACCCCCAAACCCGATACTTCCCCAGGGGGCAGCCACTGGACATAATTCACCTTTACCCACCCCCCAAATTTTCCCCCTTGAAGATACTGGGCCCCAGATGCCCCCAAACCCGGATATTCCCCTTGCTTCCCCCTGGCCATTTCAAAGTATTTCCCCCAAACCCTTTTTCTCCCCTAACTGCAGGCCCCCGGAAAAGACCCGCCACCTCCCCGTTTCCCCTGAAGCAGCCCCCCCTGCCCCGACCACCTTTCCCCGATATTTTTCCAACTGCAGCCAATGGACATCATGTCACCTGAACCCCCATCCCCGGGTACTTTCTCCAGACTGCACCCCCCCGGAATCATGTACTGGCCACCTAACCCCGATTTTTACTCCAACTGCAGCCACTGGGCATCATGTCCCCCCCCCAACCCGGGTATTTAACCCCAAATGCAGGGCCACTGGACATTAAAGTACCCGCCACCATCCCCCATTACCCAATAAAAAGACATAAAGTTACCTTACCCCCATCCCCGAAATTTCTCCTTGGAAAAATCATCGTTTCCCCGACCACCATCCCCGATTCTCCTAGACTGCAGCCAAGGGAAAATTTATTTACCCGACCCCCAAACCCAAAACTCCCAACTGCAGCCACTGGGCATCAAAGTACCTGGGCCACCATCCTGAAATTTCTCCTAGATTCTTGTTACCTGACCCCCAACCCTGATATACTCCCAGACTGCAGCCCCGGACCTTTTAAGTCACCTTTACCCCCCCACCCTGTTACCCTAGACTTCAGCCCCTGGACTTTAATGGGACCCGGGCCACCATCCCTGAAAACTTAGAGCGCACCAATGGGGAAAAACATTACCTAAACCCCCAAACCTGATAAATAAATCCGAGACTGCAGCCAAGGACAAACATGTCAAACCCGCCCCCCATCCCCGATACTACTCCTAGAGCAGCCAAAGGGCAAAACATGTCACCTTTACTACCATCCCCATATATTAGCGGGAGCCACTGGAATCAAAGTGACCCGACCCCCAACCCCGATTTCTCCCAGACTGCAGCCCCTGGACATCAAAGTACCCGACCACCATCCCTGATTACTACTTAAGGGGCCCCCCAGGTTACCGACCACCATCCTGTACTACTCCAATAGGACCATCATGTTTCCTTTACCCCCATTCCCCCCTTTACTTCCCAGCTTCGCCACTGGAAACAAAGTTACCGACCACCATCCCTGAAACTAAATTCCCTGGGCATCCCTGTTAATGACCCCATTTCCCCCTACTCCCAGACTGCAGGCCCCTGGACTTATGTCACCCGACCCCCATCCCTGATATTTCCTAACCCGCCCGCCCACGGCTCAAAGTACCTGACCACCCTTCCCCCGGTTTTCTCCCTTTTCCCCCCAGCCCTGGACATTATTCAGACCAACCCTCCCCGGGGCCCTAGTGCAAAAAGAACAATTGGGGGGCCCTCCAAAAAACCCCCGTGCCCACTTTTACCAATACCCCCTACTCTCCAAGGCAGAAAATGGCCTTCCCCCCGGTCCCCCTCCCCAATGCAAGGGCCCTGGGAATTGGGACCGACCTTCCCCCTTCCCCTAAAGCACCCTGGCATCATGTACCTGGGCCCCAACCCCGTTTTTACTCCTAGACTGCAGCCATGGGGGGGGGGGCATCACCCAACCCGACCACCAAACCCCGTTTTAACCCCCTTTGACCGAGCCACTGGACATCATGTCACCCGACCCCCCTCCCTTTATTTCTCCCCAGTGCGCCCAAAGGGCAAACAAATTACCTGACCAAAAATCCCAATAAATCCCGACTTCAACCCAAATGGACCCATGTAAACCCGACCCCCCTCCCTATAATTTCCCTAGACTGCGCCCCTGGGAAACATGTACCCGACCACCCTCCCTGTAATTTCCCTAGACTCACCCCCCGGACATCATGTCACCTACCCCCATTTTCCCCGATACTCCTTGACTGCAGCCCCTGGACTTCAAAGTACCTGACCCCCCTCCCTGTTTTTACTCCCAAGCAGCCCCTGGAAAATCCTTCATCAAGGTTGGGCCACCCCAGGACCAGGCCCCCCTTAAATCTGGTAAAAACTCCCTTTTGCCAAAGGGTTTTGGGGGCCCTCAAGCCCCGCCCAACCCCGGTAACCCCCAATGGACTTACCGGCCCGCACCCCCCATAACCCCACCCCCTGGCTTTATGTACCCGACCCCCAAACCCCCGATATAAATCCTAAATGCAGACTTGGGGCATCATGTCATGACCACCATTTCCCCATATTTCTCCCACACTGCAGCCACTGGACTTATGTACCTGACCAAACCCTCCCCGATACTCCTAACTGAGCAACGGGGCATCATGTTCCCCCTGACCCCATCCCCGATACCCACTCCTAGACTGAAAACCCCTGGACATAAAGTCACCTGACCAACCAAACCCTAAAACTACTCCTAACTGAAACCCCTGGAATCATGTCACCTGACCCCCCTTCCCTTTAAAATACTCCTTTGACTTTCGCCACTGGGAAACATGTAAACCCGACCACCATCCCCGATATTTCCCTAGACTTTCAGCCCCAAGGCATCAGTACCTGCCCCAAATTTTCCCCCCCCATACTTCCCCAGACTGCAGCCAATGGAAAACATTCACCTGACCACCATCCCTGAATTTCTCTTTGACCGCAGCCACTGGAAATCAAAGTACCTGAACCCCCATCCCCGTAACTCCTTAAAACCCCTCAATGTGACCCACCCCCCCATCCCCGATACCCCAAATCCCAAGGACATCATGTTACCTGAAAACCAAACCCTGATTTTTACTCCTTTGACCGCACCAGGACATCATTTTTACCCCGGGCCACCCTCCCTGATCTCCTAGACTTCAGCCACTGGACATCATGTACCTGACCCCCTCCCCTTGGAATTCTACCTTCCCCCAAGGACAATCTTTTTACCTGACCACCATCCCCGATATCTCCCAGACGCAGCACTGGACCCTCATGTCACCCGACCCCATCCCTTTAAAAACTCCCCCAAAGGGCTGCAAGCCAAAATGGGGGAACAAAGTACCCGACCACCAACCCATATATTTTTCCAACTTTCGCCCCTGGACAATCCCCAACACCCCCTGGCTTAACTTTAAAAACCGGGGGGTTTTAGTCAAATTGGGGCCCCTCCCCGTTTCAATTCCAAATTAAAAAACTGGACAATGGCCCCGAACTTTTGGGCCCTCCCAAGGGGGGAAACCCGGGACCATTTTCCCTTTACCCCATTGTACTCCTGTCCCCCATTTTGGGAAAAAATAACCCACCATCTTGAAACTTCCCTAGACCGCAGCCACCGGAATCATGGTTTACCTGAAACCCCATCCCTTTACAAAACCCCAACTCAACCCCCGGACACCTTTTTTACCAGAACCCCCATCCCTGATAATTTCCCAGACTGCAGCCATGGACCTTCATGTACCGACCACCAACCCCAATTTCATCCCAGGGCTGCGCCCCTTGGACATCAAGTAACCCGACCCCAAAACCCGGGTTTTCTACCCTGACGCAGCCCCTGGGAATCATGTACCCGAACCCCCATCCCCCATAATTTCTTTCCCAAATGCAGCCACCGGGGCATTATTGTCACCTGACCCCCATCCCCGATACTACCCTAGCTTTAAAAAACTGGACTCATTCCCTGAAACCCCATCCCGATTTTACTCCCAAAGGCCCACCGGACTTTATGTCCAAAACCCGACCACCATCCCCCCAATTTCTCCCAGACTGCAACCTGGGGCACCCTTCCCCCTGACCCCTTTCCCCGATAAGACTCCCAGAAATTTGGGACCCTTTGGGCAAAAGTAACCCGAACCCCCATCCCTTTATATTTTTCCCCCGACTGCAGCCCTGGACATCTGTCACCTGACCACCAAACCCCGATTTTTCCTAGACTGCCACCACCCCGGGCATTATGTACCCACCCCCCATCCCCGAATTTTCCTAGACTGCAGCCCCTGGACATCATGTGAACCCGACCACCTTCCCCGAATTTTTTCCTTCAACCGAGCCATTTGGGCATAAATTTACCTACCACCATTCCCCGATACTACTCCCAAAGAGCCACTGGGCATCAAAGTGACCCGGGCCCCCATCCCCGATATTTCTCCCCACTGCAGCCATGGCAAATGTCCACCCCAAGATGGGGATCCAAGGGATTACCATGTGCCCCCACCTTCCTGGGTATTCTCCTTTTAATGGCCCCCGGTAAGGTACCTTTGGGGGCCCCCCCGGAAACCCGGTAGCCCCGGAACTGGTACCTGCCCCCCCCCTATTTGCTCCCCCTGTCCCTTAAAGTGACCTGACCACCATCCCCCTTTCTAACCCCGACTGCAGCCCTTTGGGCCCTCATGTCACCTGACCACCATTTCCCGATATTTTCCAACTGGAGCCCCCTGGACCATGTACCTGACCCCATCCCCCCTACCCCCTAACTGCAGCCCCTGGCCATATGTCCAACCCGGGGCCCCCATCCCCGAAAATTTTCCCTAAAACTGCAGCCACTGGGGCAAAATGGACCCGACCACCATTCCCCCAAAACTCCCAATGCAGCCAAATTTGGGCATTATGTCACCTGACCACCCTCCCCATAAATTCTCCTAGAAAAGCAGACTGGACATCATTTCACCTGACCCCCACCCCTTTATATACTTTCCCAGGGCGAAACCATGGGCATTATGTACCTTTAAACCATTTCCCTGATACTCCTAGACTGCAGCCACTGGGAAAATGTAAACCGACCACCAACCCCGTTTCTCCTAATGAGCCACTGGAAATCAAAGTACCTGACCACCCCTCCCTTTTTAAATACCCTGGGCAAAACAAAGTACCTGACCCCCTCCCTGATATACTCCCCTCCCCCGGAATCATTTTTACCCGACCACCATCCCTGAACACTCCAAACTGAGCCATGGACATTATGTCACCTGAAACCCCCATTTCCCCCATTAAATCCTTGCTGCGCCACTGGGCATCAAAGTGGGCCCGACCACCATCCCTGATACCCGATCCCCCGGGCATCATGTTACCTTTACCAAACCCTGATTCTCCTAGGGCTGCAGCCCCTGGCTCTGTTACCTGCCCCCCATCCCGGGTATTTCTCCCAGACTGCAGCCACTGGACATCCATCATCAGAGGCGTAATTTAAAACTTCGGGGCCCTAGTGCAAGAAGTGAAATGGGCCCCTCCAGCTACCATGTGCCCACTTACCAAAACTGGTATTTCCCTTTTATGGGAGAAGGGCTTTTGGGCCCCCTCAAGCGAAAGGGCCCCGGTAGCCCAAATTTCTACCGCTGCAAACCCCCTATAGTACCCCCTGTCCATCATGTGACCTGACCACCATCCCTGATACTACTCCGAGACTGCAGCCAATGGAACATCATTAAATGAACCCCCCTCCCCGATACCCTTTAACCCGGGAGCCATGGACAAACATGTCACCTGACCACCATCCCCTTATTTCTATCCTAGATGCAGGCCCACAAGTACCGGACCCTCATGTTTTTTACATGGACACACAATCCCCCATTAAAACTCCTAAACTGCAACCACTGGACCCATGTTTCCCGAAACCCCCATCCCCGATACTCCCTAGACGCAGCATGGACATAAAGTCACCCAACCACCCAAAATCCTAAAATACTACTCTTAAACCCCAAGGGAAATTGGTTCCTTTTTGGGGGGCTCCTGGAAACCCCCACCAATTTTCCCAAGATACAAACTTTTGGGACTGCAGGCCCACTGACCCCCCACCCCCTAAACCCCCGGACCACCCATCCCCGATACTATTTCCTTTGACTGGGAAAACTGGAATATGTCCCGACCAAAATCCCCATACTTTCCCAGATGCAGCACGGAATCATGTACCCGACCCCAACCCCCGATTTACTCCAGCCGCAGCCAATGGGGCATCCGTAAACCTTCCACCCCTGTACTACTCCCTAGAACCCGCCCCGCCCCACTTGGGAAAAAAACATGTTAAACCCGACCCCCCATCCCTTAAAACTACTCCTAAACCTTGGCCCCCAAACCAAATTGGGGACAAAAAAATGTACACCTTTACACCATTCCCGAATTTTTAATCTAGGGGGCGCACCTAAAACCCCTCACCCCCCCTTTTAAACCCGACCACCCTCCCTGATTTTACTCCTAACGCAAAACCCCTTTGGCATCAAAGTAAATGCCCCCATCCCCCATACTATCTTTTCTGCAGCCCCCGGACCCTTTATGTTACCTGCCACAAACCCTAAAAACCCCTTTCCCAGACTGCAACCCCCTGGACACCCTGTCACCTGGGCCCCCAACCTGATATTTCTCCCCAGCTGCAGCCACCCGGAATAAAGTCCCCCTGAACCCCCATCCCTAATTAAATCCTAGATTTCAACCACGGAAATCAATTTTCCCCCTGAAACCCCCTCCCCCGATATTTCTCCTAACTGCACCCCCTGACACCATGCACCTGACCACCTCCCCGATATTTCTCCTAACTGCACCATTTGGGGCATCACGGACTGACCACCATCCCCTGAACTACTCTTAGACCGCAGCCACTGGACATCATGTACCTGACCACCATCCCTGGTATTACTCCTAGACTGCAGCCATTGGACATCACGTGACTGACCACCATCCCCATACACTCTTTAACCCCCAGCCACTGGACATCATGTGACCTGACCACCATCCCTGATACTCCTAGACTGCAGCCACTGGACATCATGTCACCTGACCACCATCCCTGATACTACTCCTAGACTGCAGCCACTGGACATCATGTCACCTGACCACCATCCCTGATACTACTCCTAGACTGCAGCCACTGGACATCATGTGACCTGACCACCATCCCTGATACTCCTAGACTGAGGCCACTGGACATCAAGTGATTATACACACCTTTATAAATGGGCATTGTATAATGTGACCTACCCCTTCCCGCCACTGCTAGATTGCAGCCAATGGACACATGTGACCCACCACTATTCCTGGGACTGATATACCGCAGGGGATTTGGAATCATGTTAACCTGACACCTACCCCCAAAACTATCCCGGCATGACAACTGCAACCACTAGATATCATGTGACTATACCACACTATAAGCACTGATATACTACAGCCACTAGACATCACGTGACCAACCAACAAAGGGACGATAAACTGTGGCCCTGGGCTTCAAATTTGACTATACCATATCCAAGACACTGACAGCCTGCAGCCACTAGAGATTGTGTGGTCCCGCCCAAAAACTCATCACGTTGACTTAACCAACTGGAACCACGTAAACCTTTAAAACCCCAACAAGGGGAAGGAAAGACTGAGGCCACTGTACATCATGTGACCGCCAACACTGTTCTAGGCACCCAATGATTGCAGCTATTGGATATCATGTAACCTAATCACCATTACAGGCACTAATAGAACGCAGTCAATAGACTCCATGTGACCCAACCACTATCCCTGATACTCATAGATTGCCAACAATGGACATCTTGACCCCAATACCATCCTGTTCACTATGAACAGTGGCCACTGAGCATCATGTGAACCCTGCAACAACTAAAGCAAAAACACCCGCCGCACATGACATCATGTTATCGACCACCACCCTGTACTCCAGACGTAGCCACGACATCTTACCAACCACCATCCTTGATACTTCCCTAACTGCAGCCACGGGCACCATCATCAAGCTAACTTTGAAAAATTTTGGGGCCCTATGCAAGAATGAAATGGGCCCCTCCAGCTACCAAAGTGCCCCCTTACTGCTGGGACTCCTTATAGGAGAAGGGCTTTTGGGGCCCCCTCAAGCTGCAAGGCCCGGTAGCGAAAAACTACCGCTTACCCCAACACACCCCTCCTTTTTGACCTGACCACCACCCTATACACTCCTAACGCACCACTGGACATCATGCACCGACCACCACCTTATACTATTCCTAGCGCAGCCCGGACTCATTTCCCCCCCGACCACCTCCCTGATATTACCCCACACTGCAGCCAAATGGGCATCTGAACCTGACCACCATCCCTGATACTCCTAGACTGCAGCAACTGGACATCATGTCACCTGACCACCATCCCTAATACTCCTAGACTGCAGTCACTGGACATCATGTCACCTGACCACCATCCTTGATACTACTCCTAGACTGCAGCAACTGGACATCATGTCACCTACCACCTCCTAAACCCAACTGCAGCACGGACCAAGTCACCTACCACCATCCCCTGATACACTCCTAGACGCAGTCACGGACACATGTCACCTGACCACCTCCCGATACTACTCCTAACTGCAGCACTGGACTCATTCCCCCTGACCACCATCCCTTAAATACTCCAGACGCATCACTGGACATCATTCCCCCCTGACCACCATCCCTGATACTACTCCTAGACTGAGTCACTGGGCAACAGCACCTGACCACCATCCAATCTCCTAACTGCAGTAATGGACCAAAGTCCCCTGACCACCACCTTGATACTACCCTAACTGCAGCCACTGGCACAATTCACCTACCACCAAGGGGGAAATTGAAGCTTCGGGCCGGGGCAAATCGGGAAAGGGGCCCCCCCCTACCATGTGCCAATTACAATGATGTGCAGAAGGCTTTTGGGGCCCCTCAGGGTGCAGGGCCTGGTAGAGACTGCTACCCCCTGCACCCCCGTAGCTACGCCCCTCTGACCACCTCCCTGAACTATTCCAGACTGCAGCCACTGACATCATTCCCTGAAAACCCCCATCCCCGATACACTACCGAGACTGCAGCCACTGGTATCATGTGACCTGCCCCAAACCCTGAAACTACCCGAACGCAGCCACTGGGGTATCAGTGACCCGACCCCCACCCTGATACACTCCAGACCCCGCAGCCACTGGACATCATGTCACCTGACCACCATCCCTGATACTACTCCTAGACTGCAGCCACTGGACATCATGTGACCTGACCACCATCCCTGATACTACTCCTAGACTGCAGCCACTGGACATCATGTCACCTGACCACCATCCCTGATACCCTAACTGCAGCCACGGCATCAAATTTACCCTTAAACCACCATCCCCGATACACTCTAACATCATGTTACCACCACCACCCTGATACACCCTAGACACTGTACCGACCACCACCCCATCTACTCCTAACTGCAGCCACTGGAATCATGTCCCTGACCCCCACCCTGATTCTCAAGCGCAGCCATGGGCATCAATGTGACCTGACCACCATCCCTGATACTACTCCTAATGCGCCCCGGACATCCACATCAAAGGCGTAACTTGAAAATTCGGGCCCTATCAAAAAGTAAATGGGCCCCTCCCCTACCCCTGTGCCACTACAATACTGGTATCTCCTTATATGGGAAAAGGCTTTGGGCCCCCTCAAGCGCAAGGCCCGGGAGACTGCTACCCCTCAAACACCCCCATAGCACGCCCGCCATCATGGACCCCACCACCATCCCCGATCACCCTAACTGCAGCCAAAGGACACACTAACTGCCACCATCCCCCGATACTACCTTAACCGAGCCCCTGGACATCATGTCCCGACCCCACCATCCCCTTTTAAATACTCCTAGATGCAGCCCCCCAAAATCAGTCACCTGCCACAATCCCTAAACGACCCTAACGCAACCACTGGACACCATGTTACCTGACACCACCTGATACACTCCTAACTGCACCCCTGACATCATACCCTGACCACCATCCCCCAATTTACCCTAGACTGCAGCCACGGGACATCATGTGACCTGACCACCATCCCTGATACTACTCCTAGACTGCAGCCAATGGACATCACGTAACTGACCACCATCCCTGATACTACTCCTAGACTGCAGCCACTGGACATCATGTCACCTGACCACCATCCCTGATACTACTCCTAGACTGCAGCCACTGGACATCATGTCACCTGACCACCATCCCTGATATTACTCCTAGACTGCACCAGGGGCATCTTCACCTGACCACCATTCCCAATTACTCCAATGAGCACCGGACATCATGTCACCTGACCACCATCCCTGATATTACTCCTAGACTGCAACCACTGGACACCATGTCACCTGACCACCATCCCTGATATTACTCCTAGACTGCAGCCATTGGACATCACGTGACTGACCACCATCCCTGATACTACTCTTAGACCGCAGCCACTGGACATCATGTGACCTGACCACCATCCCGTATTACTCTTGACGCGCATTGACATACGTACTGACCACCCTCCGAAACACTCTTAGACCCACCCACTGGACCAGTCACCGACCACCATCCTTAAACTCCTAGACGCAGCCACCGGGCATATGTCACCTGACCACCATCCCTAATACTACTCCTAGATTGCAACCACTGGACACCATGTCACCTGACCACCATCCCTGATATTCCTAGACTGCAGCCACTGGACATCCTGTGACCCTGTCAACAACTCAGGCACTGACAGACTGAGGCCACTGGACATCATGTGATCATACCACATCCATTGATATAATGGTCATTGGATATTATGTGACTCTACCACTTTCCAGCCACGCCAATGCAGCCAAAAGGGCATCATGGACCCTGACCACTATTCCTGGGACTGATATACCGCAGGCATTGGACATCATGTAACGTGACATCCTGACCCCAACACTATCCCAGGCATTGACAGACCAAACCCCTAATATCATGTGACTAACCCCACTATAAGCCGAAATACACCACTAGACATCACTGACCCCTACCACACAAAAGCACTGGACTTATGTGACTAACCATACCAAGACACGACAGCCTGCACCCTGAGTTGTGTGGTCCACCAACAAATCAGCCTGATTTCTGAAGCAACTGGACACCACGTAACCTTACCACATACTAGGCAAGGAAGAGACTGAGGCCACTGTACATCATGTGACCGCCAACACTGTTCTAGGCACTCATGTATTGCACTATTGGGAACATGTAAAAATCACCATTAAGGCACTAATGAACGCAGTCAAAAGACCCATGGACCCCCAACCACTATCCCTGATACTCATAGATTGCCAACAATGGACATCTTGACCCCAATATCATCCTGTTCACTATGAACAGTGGCCACAGAGCATCATGTGAACCCTGCAACAACTAAAGCACAGAACGACTGCCGCCACATGACATCATGTTACCCTACCACCATACCAGGCACTAAAAGAAAGCAGACCCGGACAAAAAAAAAAAAACCTGACCCCGACCATCCCTAACACCATACACGAAGTCAATGACATCTTTGGACCCCCACAACCATCAAGCCGAAAGACGTGGCCAGT